>ML819157.1:0-14280 GCA_009831015.1 Picea engelmannii | reverse complement strand
CTGGAGCCACAGTATATGTATGTGGCAATGATGACATGCCGACTATTCGGAAAGGAGGATACTTCACATTTCTACATTGCATGGGTACCTCTCATATTTCGGGTAGCAGAAGGTTGCTCATTTAATTGGGCTAAGATACTCTCAGACAGTTTGTTCAACCGGGTCACCGAGTACCGAGAGCAGAAGGAAAGCGGAATACCATCCTCTTTTTTCATGTCTGCGTATATCATGGATTCAATATGCTCCATGACACCGTTCCCTTTGATGAACTGGGCTTGGAATCCAGCCATAGAAAAGCCTGTACATGAGTATCACGACAAATTGTGGGAAAATAAAGCAAACAAATTTATTTATGAAATTTTCAGCTGGGTGATGGTGCCCCTGCACATCACCATTTTTGGTCATTCGCCACCTCGCATCTCGGATAGCATTGCTGCAAATCTGAGTGGTATCACGGACTGGTACGTAGAAGCAGAGTTTTCCTATTTTAGAGTGTTCAGAGCTATTGTTTCCCCTCTTGTGCTACCACTGTTCATCCCCGACAAGCTGGCCTGTCGCGAGATTGCCTGACAAACAATGATTGGGAGGGTGAGTAAAGATCTCAAAGCATCTTCGAAGAAGGTATGGTCATTTTTCCCTGTTCGACTAAAATCTTATTCTTTATTGGATTCTAGGCATGCTAAAGCCGAGGTTGCATCCCTGGAGGACCTGAGTTTGGTCTCCATTGAATATAAAAAACACGATCCCCAGAAAATTGTAAGTAACCATTTGGCAAATTGTGGGCTAAAGAAGTTTGAACACGAGTGTTCACCCTCGGATGATGTTTTCCGAGGTGCGAGATCTTATGGGGAAGTGCTAGTAAGGATCCGATCCTTAGCACCCGAAGACATGGCATCTGTATTAAAATTCCAAGAACATAGACGAAGAAGCCTTCCCACTGTGTTGGGAGGTTTGGGTATTTCCAAGGATAAAAAGAAAGACGCTAAAGGATCTGAGGATCAAAGGTCTAACCCTGGACAAAAACAGGAAGGGGAGAATGGGAAGAATCCAGAAGCAGAAGAAGAGACTACGGACCCACCCAAGGAACATAGTTCAGAGGTGGAAGTAAGAAACACAGACCCGCCAGAAACCCAGAATCCAGAAACTGAGAAGAAAACCTCTGATCCTCCGAAGGAGCAGGACTTAGTCATCACACCAGGAAAGGCAGCAAAGAATATCGGGAAACCCATCACTTCGGTCACCCCCTTCCAGTCAACACAAGGAAATATAGAAGAAGGATGGATTTTCGGTGAAGAACTAATGCCTATCAGAGCAGAAGAACTTCCTCCAAATGAGTTCTTCTTTGACCAAAAGAGAAATGCAGTTGTGAAAAGGGAGTTCTACTAGGATGAAGGATCAAATGCTAAAAATTTCAAAGTGATGACAGATGGAAAGAACAAAAAGAATGATGAATTCGCCACAAAGATCGCAGGAACGCTAGGAGCGTATGCGTCGACGAATCAATTCTCGGTCGAAATGTTAAAAAGTCAGCGCAAAAGAAAGAATCGCATGATCAAGAATCTCGAATCCAGAGTAGCTTCAGCCGTAGAAAGCGCTAAGAGTCAGGCAAGTGGGGAAATAGAACTTGCCCGACTGGCTGATAAAAAGGAAATAGAAGTCCTCAAAACCAAATTGGAACAAGCGCATTCAGTGATCCGATATGGTCGGATACAGGCGGGTCAACAGAAGAATATGATCATAGAGCTGCAGGCTCAGCTACAAGTCACTGAAAGCAGGATGATCGACATCGAGGGGTTTAAATCCCGAGCGATCGATATTCGGAGCAGGATCTCTTCTATACAACAAAGTCTGCTAGACAAAGTGGGAGTGATTCGAGAAGATTTCCTGTTGATGCATTGGATTTCTGAGAATATGACTATCAAAGAAAGGAACGCAGAGGCTGCTCGGGTCACCTTTCAAGAGGCGGTGAAAGCTACTAACAACAGATTCTCAGCAGGTTCTCCCGGACTCACCATCATTGAACAAACTAGAGGTAATATTTTGTTAAAGGATTGGGAACATAATATTACCTTAAGCAAGGAACAGGCCCAAAAAGTAACTAATTCATTAGAAGAATCCTTCAATGCTATATATGGTGAGCTGTTAGGAATGGAAAGTGGAGGTGACTCAAAGATGCTAAGGCAAATGAATGTAGATCAGATTTCCCTCAATCTGAAGGAGAAGAATGAGAGAGATTCGGCGGATATCTCTAAGGTAGACAGGATGGACATGGCTCAAGTTGACAAACATTTAATTCAACCTAGTGCACAACTCAGTGCTCTTGACATCATTGATGCACAAATGGGTGATAAGCTTCCCCAGTTAGCCCGAGAGTGTTATTTCGCTGAGGCTAGCTGTCAAGCAGAACCTTCACAACTTGTATCCCAGTTTGTGGACAAATGTATCATATGCACCGAATCCACGCAAAGAAAAGCACCTGGCACCTTTTGAAAATAGAGTAAGAGGGATGGAGTAATCTCACTCCTCTCATTTTTAATTGAATTTACGAAACCGTTGAGCTTCTAAACTGATCTGCAAATTTTTGTAAATAGACCATAAAAAGAAGAAGAAAAGGCTGGACCTTTTTGGCATCGATTGTAATAGAGCTTTTTCATTCGAAAGTTAATACAAGCAAATTTGAAGATTCTCGATCCCATCCCAACTCTGTTACAAGTTT
The DNA here is from genome assembly GCA_009831015.1 of Picea engelmannii. Classification (NCBI taxonomy): domain Eukaryota; kingdom Viridiplantae; phylum Streptophyta; class Pinopsida; order Pinales; family Pinaceae; genus Picea; species Picea engelmannii. Next base: position 11,564 of record ML819157.1, on the reverse strand, counting down.
GTCTCTTTATGTTTCAGGTTTCATTTCATACCACTTTTCATAATTGATGTGTATCACTATACTTTAGTATGACCACTACTATAGAGAAGGGATTTCATCTTTCTGTAATTGGTTATTGTCTTTCCTCTGCACCAGCTATCAGCGGGTGTAAGACCAATTTGCATTTACAGAATTATTATTTATTTACACTATGTCAATTATTTCTATACTAATTTCTTCTTCTGTGTATGTGTGAGTTTTTCTTTGACAGGAACCTTACGTTATCTACAGCTAAATGTTTTCTCTCACCCCACATCCTTTTATTAAAAATAATACAGTTACGGGAAAGGGCCTTCAGTTTGCATTCCTATTTTGTTCTTAAAGTAAAAATTTCTCTTCATTTCGACCAAATTGAAACAACGTTGAAATCTCTTTTAAATTATTTCATACTAGTATTGTTCCTCAATGACTGTCCCTGCGGCCACTCAACCTAATATCGAACCCAGACTATCTAATCAAACACATATTGCTTTAAATATTTTTGACACAATCCTTAAAACTGCTAACACCCAGGAAGAATTGGAATGTTCATGGGCAGCCATTGAACAAGATATTACAAATCAGGAACAGTTGGAAGCTAGACAACAAGAACATAGAAATCCTCATTATTTTCCTATATCGAAGGTTAGCGTAATCTTTTTATAAATATTTGACATACTTTCGGATGCCTTGACACTATACTTTTCAGCCTTAAGTACAGACTCGGGAACAACATCTTTCTGGCATCGTTGCCGGGGAGTGAAGTTACAAAATCTTTTTCCCTGGGAAAACGACATTTATTTCGTTGAAGGTGTTACTCCATGATAGTGAACATTGAGTACACACATTTTTAAGGCTTTTCAATCTTTCACTTGGCGACTCCACGAAAAACAAAAAAAAAAAATAAGCTGGCATTCGCTAGAAGGAATACCAGACAGAACCCGGATGGTAAGCTGATTATGCCTGTTAATAATCCCGAAAAAATTTTAAAGACTAAATATCATTCAGAACCTTCTACTTCACGCAGTCCTCTGTTTGATACCTAAGATCCGACACTGAATTTCTCTAAAGTTAGGGGTGAGATTCATAAAACCTTTGCATCCATACATAAGGGAAAGGGTCCTTTAGAAAGATCGTTGTCGTTTGACACACCAGCCTTTCTCCGACAGAATTTCCCAGTCTCACCTGATTCCGAAAATTCTGTTACAAACTCATTTTCTACACCTGAGTCGATGGCAGGCATTGTAGGACGTGGTGGAGGTGCTCCTGGTGGAGGTGGTGGAGGTCAAGTTAATGTCCCTCCTCCCAGAGTATTCAAAAAAGTAGCAGCGAGATACGCTCCCCTGGTTTTGCCCGTCCCCCTTCACGATTTGCCTGAAAACTACATCAAGAACCTTCCTAAGTTTACTGGGGAGGGAGATCTAACCGCAGCCAAGCATATAAATTTCTTTGACCAATTCGCTGACGTCTGTGGTATTGAACACGAGGATGTTTACTCGAGACTTCTTGTCTAGACCTTTGAAGGGCAGGTCCGAACTTGGTTTCGGAGCCTTCCTACAGCTTCTATTCGGACATATGACGCATTGGAAGATGCTTTCCTCAGACAATGGGGAGAGAGAAAAGATCACTTATATTACCTTACCGAGTTTGGGTCTCTAAAGAAAAAGAACTCAGAAATAGTTATGGAATTTATTTTGAGATTTAACAAACTCTATAATAAAATTCCAGCCGTTGTTAAACCTTCCGAACCCTCGGCCAAAGTGACCTTTGCGGGAGCTTTCGAACCTGATTTTGCACTACTTTTGCGAGAAAGAAGAGGAGACACCCTAAATAGAATGCAAGACAATGTTGTCGAAATAGAATCTAATATGATGGCTTCAGGTAAGTTAAAGGCTAAAGTAGAAACAGTCAACTGAGAAAATAGATGCTATAGGGAACCAGCAGGTCCTTCGGGGTCAAATAGATATACTGATGACCGAGTAGATGATATGGCCCGAATAATTAAAGAACTGTCTAACAAAATATCTAGGATGGAGTTGGAACAAGTTAAAGTCGATTCTTCTAACAAAAAAGACTTCAGGAGAAACCCAAATCCCCAAAATCAACAGAGACAAATAAAGAATGAAGATCAAAAAATACAAGCTCCACTAAAAAATGAAAATTTTATAGGAGCAAATGATCTCCAAGATTTTGGAGATTCGGAAGATGAAGTTGCGTGTTTCGGTGATGAATGTTCGCAGCCATTTTTTACCAGGGAAGACTATGAGAAATCTTTAAATATCTCACAACCGTCTAATGAAGATGAAGTAGGTGATCATACCGACCTTTGCGTATCTCAACCAGAAACGGAAATGATAACGGCTGATTTTCAACCCAAATACAATCTGAGATCTAAAAATAAGCCCACCTCAACTGACCAACCTAAGAGAATCCTTCAAAGGGGTCAACCACATGAACCTCCTTTGGAAGAGACATTGTTACCCAAAAATAAAGCCAAGGTAGCAAAAACTCAAGTGTCTGAAATGAAAAATGTTGAAACCCAAACAAAGGAAACTGGACCAATAGATAAAGTTATATCTTCGACTAAGATCACGAGTGATAAAGCGAGCCAGACAAACAAGTCAGAAAGAAAAATCTCGGAGGTCTTAACCAAAGAAACGGACAAGGTAAATACATCTTTCAGTTTTGAAAATGAATTAAATAAAATCAAGATACTGATTCCTTTGGTCGAATTAGCAAAAAACCCCGCTTATCGGAAGCAAATTGCCAAAGTGATGGGTGTCTATGAGTCAGAAAGTCACTCTGATGTTATCAACCTGGAAGATGACATACCTAACATTAACTTTGGTCCTCATTTTGAGGGATCCAAAGACAACGTCGCTCCTTTCTATATCACCCTAAATATACATGATCAGTTATTGCATAACTGTATGTTAGACTCTGGGGCTTCACATAATGTTATGCCCAAAATTATAATGGAGAGGTTGAGCCTCCAGATCACTACACCCTATGGAAATCTATACTCTTTCGATTCGAGAAAAGTTAAATGTATGGGAATGATAAAAGATCTGGTAGTTACTCTGGCTCAAGTCTCGGTCAAGAGTATCCTGATGGATGTGGTTATCGCAGATATTCCCCCCAAATATGGTATGCTATTATCCAGATCATGGGGAGCCAAGTTGGGGGGTTCTCTACAATTGGACATGTCATATGCCACAATCCCTATATTTGGTGGTCAGTTTACCCATTTGTACAGAGAAACAAGATTAGCATATACTGTCAATGATCCTCAGAACCCAAATAACTTTCCCATTTATGTTGCAAACCAAGATCTGGGGAATTGCATATTGTCATTTGATGATGGTTTAGATTGGTGTCCTGAAGAACTTGATATGAATCAGGAAGAACTTATCCCCTTGATGGAAGAGCTATGCAAAAATGGTATCTGGAAAATGTACTTTGATGGCGCTTTGTCTTATGAAGGGGTTGGTGCTGGCATACTTTTAGTAGCACCTGAAGGTAAGTTTATTGTTCCTTTCTCATATCGTTTGCAGTGGGATATAGATTACACCAATAACGTATGTGAGTATGAAGCATTAATCTTAGGATTAGAGGCTGCAAGGAAGTTAAATATAAAAAACTTGGAGGTTTACGGTGACGTTGAATTGATAGTAAGACAAGTAAACCGACAATACCTAGCCAAGCATCCTAGACTAAGAACATACAGAAATTGTGCTTGGGATTTGATGGAGAATTTTTTCTCATCTGTAAAAGTCCATTTTATTCCTCGCATAGAGAATTTGCATGCTGATGCATTGGCTAAGGCAGCCTCAACCTTTTCTCCTCCCATGAACGTTAAGCTGAAATATCATATTGAAATCAGATATAAACCCTCTATACCAGATAATGTCCGACACTGGCAGGTCTTTGAAGATGACGAACAAATTCAGAAATTTCTTACGGCAGTAGGTGAGTTCTCTGAAACTCATCCAGACCAAGAAAATCAAAACGACCCGATGTGGATTATGCAAGAGGGTGAAGATCCTGAAACCTTTCGAGAAAAAATAGTGGATCATCATATGTTGGTCCTTAAAAACAACCAAATCCCGAAAGGCTTAATCCCTTTAGAAAGACTTTTCGATCAAAATGACATACCTGTGAAATCCACTTTGCAGCCCCAACTAGAAGAATTGGAGGCTTGCGACATAGGAACTGAAAAAGAATCCAAGATAGTAAAGATATCTAAATTCCTCCCTCCCAAGGTAAAAGACCAGTACAGAGACCTACTCAGACAGTATAAAGATGTTTTCGCCTAGTCCTATGAGGAGCTCTGAACGTATGATACTTCCATAATTGAGCACAAGATACCATTGAAGCCCGGGGTCAAGCCTTTTAGGCAAAAGGTCAAGCAATTTAATCCCCTTTTGTTGCCTGTCATTGAAAATGAAGTTAAGAATCTTTTAGATGCAAAAATAATTGTACCCTTAAGGTACTCAGACTGGGTGGCAAATTTGGTCCCTGTCCGAAAAAAGAATGGAGAAATCAGACTGTGTGTAGATTTCTAAAACTTGAACAGGTCCTCTCTTAAGGATAATTATCCGCTTCCCAAAATGGACCACGTCCTAGAGAGGGTAGTTGGGGCAAATCGAATGTCTATGATAGATGGGTTCTCTGGGTACAACCAAATTGCCATGAACGAGCAAGACAGAGAAAAAACTGCTTTCACCACACCATGGGGTACATTCATGTATGAAAAAATGTCGTTTGGTTTGATGAATGCAGGGGCTACATTCCAGCACGCTATGGATATCGCTTTCGTCGGAGAAAGAGACAAGTTCATGGTCATCTACCTCGACGATTTGACGATTTTCTCTAAAACCGATGAAGAACATTTGATCCATTTAAAACAGACTTTCGAAAATGCCGCAGGTATGGCCTATCTTTGAACCCAAAGAAATCACATTTCGCTATGCAGGAAGGTAAGCTTCTAGGGCATATCATATCTAAAGATGGGATCAGGATTGATCCTAAGAGGATTGAAGCAATAGAAACTATCAGTATCCCTAGAAACGTAAAAGAAATTCAATGTTTCTTAGGTACAATAAATTTTTTACGAAGGTTTATACCAAATTTTGTTGAGATTGTCAAATTGATCACAGGAATGCTGAAGAAAGATAGCAGAGTAAATTGGATGACCGAGGCTAAAGCGTCGTTCATGCATATTAAAAAAGTCATCAGCGAGGCACCTGTGTTAGCAAGCCCAGATTACTTGAAAGATTTCCTCATCTTCTCGTTCGCTTCTGAACATACTATCGCCACGGTGTTGCTGCAAAAGGATGATGAAGGCTTCAAACGACCAATCATGTTTTTTAGCAAGAGCCTTAGAGACGTCGAACTAAAATATGACATAATAGAAAAATAGGCGTACGCAATGGTGAAAGCGCTAAAAGCATTCAGAACCTACGTTCTACATTCAAAAATCATCGCATACGTACCAACCAGTGCTGTGAAGGATATATTGGTACAACCAGATATCAATGGAAAATGAGGGTGCTAGCTCGCTAAAATACAAGAATTTGATCTGGAAGTCAAGCCTACTAAATTGATAAAGGGGCAGGGTCTGGCCAAACTCATGGCTGAGTCGAACCTTAGAGCTCTTGATATCAATTGCCTCCAAGAGGAAGACGGAGACACACATTTGCAAGAGCCAGATGACCAGACACATCCAAGCAAGGTTGAAGAAAAATTCATGTCATTAGGCTGGTATAAAGAAATAGTTTTCTATTTGTTAAACCTGAAATGTCCAGATGGAATATCACCAACCAAATGCTGGACTTTAAAACTCCACGCTGTAAAATATTGCATCTCCGAAAATCAACTATACTGGAAAGATCCACTGGGGTTCTTACTAGTCTGTTTGGTTGAGTCGGAAACTCCACGGGTCATAGAGGAATTTCATGAAGGAATCTGTGGAGGAAACCATGCATGGAGAGCCACTTCCTACAAGATCCTGAGGGCCGGATACTATTGGTCGAAACTATTTTTAGACGTCAATGCTAAAGTGCGTTCCTATTACTCATGTCAAATATTTGCTGGCAAGCAGAAACTTCCTGCACTGCCACTTGTTCCAGTCAAAGCCGAAGCTCCATTTCAACAATGGGGTCTAGAATTTATAGGGGAAATTAATCCCCATTCCAGTGCTCAGCATAAGTGGATCTTAACAGCCACATATTATTTTACAAAGTGGATGGAAGCCATTCCAACCAAAAGGGCAACAGAATCGGTGGTGATCAACTTCTTGGAAGATAACATCTTGTCAAGATTCGGGTGTCCCCGAAAGATTGTTACCGACAACGCCCAGGCTTTCAATTCCATGGCTATGATCAGCTTCTGTCAAAAATACAATATCGTTCTCGGACATTCCACTGCTTATTACCCCCAGGGAAACGGGTTGGCCGAATCATCTAACAAGATCCTGGTAAACGTAATCAAAAAAGTACTGAATGAAAACAAAAGGTCCTGGCATGTGCATTTGAAGTATGCATTGTGGGCAAACCGCATCAGCACAAAAAGGTATATCGACATTTCACCGTTTCAGATGGTTTATGGGACCGAGGTGGTTCTGCCTATAAACTTAGCGTTACCAGTGATGAAATTATGGCAGGATCAGAACGAAGAACCCAATCACGTAACGAGGAGAATTAACCAGCTGATCAAGGTTCAACAGAACAGAGTTGAGGTTGATGAGAAAATGCATAAATACCAAGACAATATGAAAGAATTGTTAGACCTCAAGGCTAAGGATAGAGAATTCCTCCCAGGTGACTTAGTTTTAAGATGGGATACGAGAAGGGAAGAAGCTGCGAACCATGGCAAATTTGATCACCTTTGGTATGGACCATTCAGGGTCTCAGCTCCGGAAGGAAAAAATTCCTTTCTTTTGGAAAATATTGATGGAGAAGTTCTCAGCACCCCTGTCAACGGGTGATTTCTAAAGAAGTACATGGAGCCGCCTTTGTTTTTACCTTGCACAATTTTCAATTTTTGATACTTGAAATCTAAAGTGGATTTTCTTGTTCCTGCCGAGATCTTAAAACTCCGAAATCTTGTCGCCTGGATAGCAATGCTTTTCCACTTTCAAAACAGATCCCTTTTCACAAGTATGTTCACACTTTTGTTGTATTTCGGGGTCTCACAGTTCGGATACTTTAAACCTTGAATTCACACGTCCCGAGTCACGAAACGACAAAGTCGTTTTAATTTCCGCCCAAGACATTAACTAGGGTAAAACTTTTAACTCATGAGTATACGTCGTCGGGAGTTCGCGCCTCGGCATTCGTCAAACCTAATTTTTTATTTTTATAGCTCCGAGAGCCGAGAACACAATAACTTTTTTGATAACCTTGGTCAAGAACTAACCATGGTTAAATTTGGTTCTCGGCACTTCACCACTCGGCACTTCCCTTCATAAAGTTAAAGTGTCTAAAACCCCAACTCACGAGGTTGCGACGTAATTATGGCAAGATTAATTAGTCACCAAATCTAAGATTTTCTCCCCATAATTGATCCTTAATTATCGCCATCTCGCAGATTCGTGACTCGGCGTACTAGCCTCCCATAAATTTATCCCCGATTTTCCGAGTCGCGATATAGCAATAAAGTGATTAGGAAATTAATGATGCTCCAAATAGCGATTATTGTTAATTAAACCCAATTCGACCCTTGTAGTTTCGTGAGTTAAAGAGTCAAAATGTTAAAAGGAAATCCATGATGCAGTGAAAAGCGAGAAACTTATTTAAGTTGCTAAGATTTGAAATTTTAAAATAAAACGAGATACGTCCTGCGCATCGAGGTTTGCACATTTCACGAGGTTACTACTTTCTCTCCATACCCCGACTGCTTGTCAAGCCACCGAACATTGATGACATTAATGAAGAATTAGGGTAAATCCACAAATAAATAAGATATGATTTACGCAATAAATTTGTTTCTAATTGCGATTTGACAGACTTATTTCAAATAGTACAGAGTTTTCAAATATATACGGGAGTTTCATTTTATTTTAAACATTTTTTCATAAGCACACAAAGCTCACCTTTCTCCGAGTGAACTAATTTCTGCATGTATACACAGGTCTATCGCAGAAGAGAGAAAACTCAAGTTTCAGCCATGGCTCCACAGAAAGCTGCGAAGGCAAATGTCGAGATTGCAGCGCAGGGTTCAGACAATGTCTCAGATACTTCACCTCGGACTGGCGGCTCAGTACCTAGCTGGTCGTTTTTTTCAGATATTCTACAATTTGAGTTGGTAAATTAATCAGATTCCAATGACAATGATAACGAAAAGGACAACCTGAACACTAAATACAAAATAGTTGTTCAATCTGGAATGCACCGGGTTGCAACCAGACCACGGTTTCTCCCATACTATGACATGATCTGATGGGCGCTGGATCATATAGACTTACCCACCAGAACTATCATAAGCGACCAATGGGCCACAGTTGGGACTTTTAGACCGGAGCATATTCAAACCATGTATAAGCTCCCGACAACACATGAATACACATATGATGTTGATTTCTTGGAGGGATTCAAAGAAAAGGAGTGCACTCAATATGACAAAACCATGCCCGGTTTGATAAAAGACTGGGTTTCGCGCTCCGCGAAATTCAGAGAAAATGACCAGGGCGTGTATTCAATTGCTTCGCTGGAGCCACAGTATATGTATGTGGCAATGATGACATGCCGACTATTCGGAAAGGAGGATACTTCACATTTCTACATTGCATGGGTACCTCTCATATTTCGGGTAGCAGAAGGTTGCTCATTTAATTGGGCTAAGATACTCTCGGACAGTTTATTCAACTGGGTCACCGAGTACCGAGAGCATAAGGAAAGCGGAAGACCATTTTCTTTTTTCATGTCTACGTATATCATGGACGCAATATGCTCCATGACACCGTTCCCTTTGATGAATTGGGCTTGGAATTCAGCCATAGAAAAGCATGTACATGAGTATCACGACAAATTGTGGGAAAATAAAGCAAACAAATTTATTTATGAAATTTTGAATTGGGTGATGGTGCCCCTGCACATCATCATTTTTTGTCATTCTCCACCTCGCATCTCGGATAGCATTGTTGCAAATCTGAGTGGTATCGCGGACTGGTACGTAGAAGGAGAGTTTTCCTATTTTAGAGTGTTCGGAGCTCCTATTTCCCCTCTTGCACTACCACTGTTCATCCCCGACAAGATTGCATGTCGCGAGATTTCCCGACAAACAGTGATTGGGGGGGTGAGTAAAGAGCTCAAAGCATCTTCGAAGAAGGTATGGTCGTTTTTCCCTGTTCGGCTAAAATCTTATTCTTTATTGGATTTCGGACATGCTAAATCCGAGGCTACAGCCCTGGAGGACCTGAGTTTGGTCTCCATTGAATATAAAAAACACGATCCCCAGAAAATTGTAAGTAACCATTTGGAAAATTGTGGGCTAAAGAAGTTTGAACATGAGTGTTCACCCTCGGATGATGTTTTCCATGGTGCGAGATCTTATGGGGAAGTGTTAGTCAGGATCCGATCCTTAGCACCTGAAGACATGGCATCTGTATTAAAATTCCAATAACATAGACGAAGAAGCCTTCCCACTGTGTTGGGAGGTTTGGGTATTTCCAAGGATAAAAAGAAAGACGTTGAAGGATCTGAGGATCAAAGGTATAACCCTGGACAACAGCAGGAAGGGGAGCATGGGAAGAATCCAGAAGCAGAAGAAGAGACTACAGACCCACCCAAGGAACATAGTTCAAAGGTGGAAGTAAGAAACACAGACTCGCCAGAAACCCAGAATCCAGAAACTGAGAAGAAGACCTCTGATCCTCCGAAGGAGCAGGACTCAGTCGTCACACCAGGAAAGGCAGCAAAGCAGATCGAGCAACCCATCACTTCGGTCACCCCCTTACATTCAACGCAAGGAAATATAGAATAAGGATGGATTTTTGGTGAAGAACTAAGGCCTATCAGAGCAGAAGAACTTCCTCCAAATGAGTTCTTCTTTGATAAAAAGAGAAAAGCAGTTGTGAAAAGGGAGTTCTACTAGAATGAAGGATCAACTGCTAAAAAATTCAAAGTGATGACAGATGGAAAGAACAAAAAGAATGATGAATTCGCCACAGAGATCGCAGGAACGCTAGGAGCGTATGCGTTGGCGAATCAATTCTCTATCAGAATGTTAAAAAGTCAGCTCAAAAGAAAGAATCGCCTGATCAAGACTCTCGAATCCAGAGTAGCTTCGGCCGCAGAAAGCACTAAGAGTCAGGCGAGTGGGGAAATAGAACTTGCCCGACTGGCTGATAAAAAGGAAATAGAAGTCCTCAAAAACAAATTGGAACAAGCACATTCAGTGATCCGAGATGGTTGGATACAGGTGGGTCAGCAAAAGAATATGATCACAAAGCTGCAGGCTCAGCTACAGGTCACTGAAAGTAGGATGATCGACATCGAGGGGTTTAAATCCTGAGTGATCGATATTCAGAGAAGGATCTCTTTTGTACAATAGAGTCTGCTAGACAAAGTGGGAGTGATTCGAGAAGATTTCCTGTTGATGCATCAGATTTCTGAGAATATGACTGTCAAAGAAAGGAACGCAGAGGCTTCTAGGGTCGCCTTTCAAGAGGCAGTGATAGCTACTAACAACAAATTCTCGGTAGGTTCTCCCAGACTCACCATCGCTAAACAAACTAGAGGTAATATTTTGTTAAAGGATTGGGAACATAATATTACCTTAAGCAAGGAACAGGCCCAAAAAGTAACTAATTCATTAGAAGAACCCTTCAATGCTATAGATGGTGAGTTGTTAGGAATGGAAAGTGGAGGTGACTCAGAGACGCTAAGGAAAATGAATGTAGATCAGATTTCCCTCGATCTGAAGGAGAAGAATGAGAGAGATTCGGAGGATATCTCTAAGGTAGACAGGGTGGACATGGCTCAAGTTGACAAACATTTAATTCAACCTAGCGCACAACTCAGTGCTCTTGACATCATTGATGCACAAATGGGTGATAAGCTTCCCCAGTTAGCCCGAGAGTGCTATTTCGCCGAGGCCAGCTGTCAAGCAGAACATTCACAGCTTGTATCCCAGTTTGTGGACAAATGTATCATATGCACCGAATCCACGCAAATACAAGAACCTAGCACCTTTTGAAAATAGAGTAAGAGGGATGGATTAATCTCGCTCCTCTCGTTTGTAACTGAATTTATGAAACTGTTGATTTTCTAAACTGATCTGCAAATTTGTATAAATAGACCATAAAAAGAAGAAGAAAAGGCTAGACCTTTTTGGCATCGATTGTAATAGAGGTTTTGCATTCGAGAAGTTAATACAAGCAAATTTGAAGATTCTCGATCTCGTCCCAACTGTGTTACAAGTTTGTCTCTTTATGTTTCATGTTTCATTTCATACCACTTTTCATAATTGATGTGTATCGCTATACTTTAGTACGACCACTACTATAGCGAAGGGATTTCATCTTTCTGTAATTGGTTATTGTC
>ML819156.1:119528-150056 GCA_009831015.1 Picea engelmannii | reverse complement strand
CCACCTAATTCACTAGATTCAATCCTTAATAAGTGATCAAGACCCACATGATGTTTCCATGGCTTCTTTATAACCTCAAAATTAAACTCTTGAAACAAAAGTAACCATCTACAGATTCTACCTTCTAAAATAGGATTATTAACCAAGTATTTGAATGTTGGGTGATCTATTAAGAATTTGAAGTGTCCTCCCCACAAGTAATGGAGAAAAAATTGCAGTGGATACACCATAGCCAACCCCTCATGTTTTTTCAGTGTGCAGTTGGTCTCATCCTGTGAGATATTTCTACTAGAAACATATGCAGGGTAATCCATATCTCATTCTCCTAGTTGGGTGAGGACCACACCTAGGGAAATATTGGAGGTATCTACATCTACATAAAAATGCACATAGCAATAGGAAATACTAAAACAAGGACACTAACAAGATTCTCCTTTAATATGGTGAATGAAGTTTCACATTTTTTGGTCCATTGAAAAACTTTTGAGTTCTTCAGAAATTTCTCCATCAATTTTGCGCTAGAGGTGTAATTGCGAATGAACCTCATGTAGTATCCAAAGTGACCGAAAGTGGAGTGCAAAATTCGAACATTGGTTGACACATGTACGTTGAAATCACAATAGTCTTGATAGTGTCCACCAGGATTCCATCCTTACATACAATGTAGCCCAAATAACATGGAAAAAAGTGTGCAAAAGACACACTCTTTCATGTTTAAGGAGATATATAACTGTCTGCAGTGTTCAAACATTGTTCAACAACACATGTATTCCAACAGAGGACAAACACATTCAATAACCACTCACACAACCAGATCAAAGATCAATACACTGATGTTTTTATGTGGTAAAACCCTTGTGGGGAAACATCTACAACCCCAGGAAATGTGGCCACTTGAGGTAATTTGTTAATGCAAAAGAAAAAATATTATAGAGATTTTCTCACAATCTATCATCAACAAATGACCCTCCATGCTCATTAAGTAGAGATCATGGACCAATCGATTGTTAAGCCATGGATCAATGTAGTTGTTAATATTGACGAGAATATGAGTCATCAGAGCACTCTATGTCGGGAACATATTGTGACCGTCGGATTACAAATTCATATTGATGCATACTAAAGAGACACACTAAGAAAAAAACTTTAATATAATGACACTTTAGACCAAGTTGATCTTAACTAACTCTTAATTGTGTAAATATCCTAACATCCCCCCTTAAGAACAACTTGGGATAGAATTGAAAAATTTACAAAGGTGACACAATAGGAGAAGGAAGGAGGCATTGGATCCTATCCCCCCTTAATGACAACTTCTTGAACTGCTAACATAGATCGAATATTGGAAAACTTCGTTTTTGTAAGACTTTGTGAAAATGTCTGCAACTTGATCTTTTGTAGGGAAAAATAACACTTCAATAACTCAATCGTGAATGAGTTTTCTAATGAAGTGCATGTGTATCTCGATGTGTTTTTTGTGTTGATGTTGAAATAGGTCTTTGATGAGCTTGATGGAACTTTGATTGTTGCACCAAAGGGTGGTCGTATGTTTCTTCTAGAAGCCTAAGTATAAAAGGATCATTCAAATCGACAAGGCTTCTTGACTTGCATTAACCATTGCTCGGTACTCTGCTTCTACTCAAGAAAGAGTAATAGCTTGTTGTTTCTTACAAGCTCAAGTGATAGGTTCAAAACCAAGGCTGAAAATATAACCTGCAATAGACTTTCAATCCTCAGGGTTGTCATCCCAATCCGAATCAGTGAAACCAACCAACAAAGGAGTCCCCCCTAAACTGTAATGTATCCCAAACTGAATTGTACCCTGGACATACCGAAGTATCCTTTTAGTTGCTTTCGGCCAATGGATTTCATGGGGTGTTTACATATACCGAAAAAAAAATACCAACAAAAAAGGAAATATTAGGACATGTATGAGTCAAATATAAGAGGCTACCAACTAACTAACAATACAAAGTGGCATCAACTTCGTGAGAAGTACAAGTGGTAGCAAGTTTCACTCCAGATTGGAAGGGAGAAGGGATTGGTTTAGAATCATCCATGTGAAACTGGCGAATAAGGTCACAAGCATACTTGGACTGGGAAATAAATATTTCTTCCTTGGTTTGCAATACTTGGAGGCCAAGCAAATAATGCAAATATCGTAATTCTTTCATTTCAAATTTCTTTTTAAAGCTATATTTCACATGGGTTAAAAATTTAGGGTCATTAATAGTGAGGATAAGATCATCAACATAAAGAACAAGTATTATGTGATGGCTTCCTATTTTCTTGTTATATACATTAGGATCAGAATGACATCTATAAAATTTAGTGTCAAGAAGAAAGTTGTCCATGTTGGCATACCAAGCTTGAGGAACTTGCTTAAGAATATAAAGAGATTTCTTAAGGCGACAGATAAGGCTGGAGTCATTTTGGACATAGCCAAGAGGTTGTTCCATTTAGATTTCTTCTTGCAAATCCCCATGCAAGAAGGCAGATTTGACATCCATCTGATGGAACTCCCATTTATGTGAGGTTGCAAGGGATAGAACAAGGCAAATGGAATTCAATTTGGCTACGGGGGAAAAGGTTTCATTATAGTCAATGCCTTCAACTTGAGAGAATATTTTAGCAACTAATTGATGCTTGTATATTTCAACACTTCCATCTTATGAATACTTAGTTACATACACTCATTTACATATGACAAGTTTTCTTCCTTTTGGAAGAGGTGCAAGATCCCAATTATCATTTGTTATTAAAGAGTGATACTCTTCATTCATTATTGTGTCCCAATCTGGATGACCTGAAGCTTCTAAAAATGTTTTTGGATCATGAGTCTCTGAGACCTGATCCAAAAGAGAAGAGGCTCATGGGAACTGTGAATGTTTCCGAAGTTGATCTGAAGGATCACCAGTTGCTTCTCTAGTTGAACAGACCCATCTGGGAAGCAGTGGTGTTGGTGCAGTTTCATGTTCAATGGACTCATCTAGACAAAGGTGAGCATGCAGAGGTGAATTTTCATACTCATTGTCATCTTCTTAAGAAGAATAAACTAGAATAGGAACAGAAGATGGCACAAACATCAAAGATGGATCGCAGGCCAAAGATGGAAAAACGTTGAATTAGGATCGTAAGCTAAGATATTTTCATCAAATTTAACATCTCTTCTAATAATAATTTCATTGGAATGAGGTTGAAGAAGTCTGTAACCTTTGACATCTTAATAATATCCAAAAAAATATACTTATCACTTTTAGGTGAGTTCGTGCTACACTACCAAATACATAGAAGTGGTTGACATCTAGCTTAATTTTATTCCATGTTTCTTTCGGTGTTATATTTTTTAGATCCTTTGTGGGAGTGTGATTTACTATGTCATTTTCACAGTTGATGGCTTCCACCCAATAATGAATACTTAATCCTTTAGATTGGATCATACAATTCACCATTTCCTTTAATGTGTGATTCTTTCTTTCAACAACATCATTTTGTTGTGGAATATTGGAATAGTATGTTGCATTTGAATGCCTTGTGCAGTGTAGTAACTTGTAAATTTATTGTTCACATATTCACCTCTATTATTTGTTCTTAACCTTTGAAGTTAATGTCTAGATTATTTTTCTACAAGGGCCTTGTAGGACAAAAACTTCACTCTTAAGTTTTAAGAAACCCAAGTGCATCTAGAGAAGTCATCAATGAAATTTAATAAATACTTGCACCCAAAGAAAGGAGAAGAAATCAGACCACACAAATCACCATGAACAAGCTACAAAGGGGTCGAGGTGTGCCAAGAGGCACGTTTGTCAAAATTGTCCCAATGATGTTTATAGAGAACACAACTGACACAAATTCCATCTCTGCAAGAAACAAGAGGAAGACTAGTCACCATATGTTGATTACATAGTTGTTGCAATGAGAGATAGTTTAGATGACCAAACCGCTCATGCCAAAGTTTGTTCAAGTCATCTCTATGAGCAACAAAAAATGATGGAAAAGGTGATGACCCAAAGTTGTAAAACTTGTACAACCTGGAAATATCATCAAAAATTCCAGTTGTGATGACATGCTTAGGATCTTTTAAATCCTTGATTACAACTCGGTGAGGTGAAAAATCTAAAATTTTACCTTTACCTGAATGAGTGATCTGATAGATGGTTGTAGGAAAGACTTGGAACACATAATACATCATTGAAATAACCATTATCTACCTTAATTGTTCCAAACCCTAAAACGTTAAGATATCTATCTTCACCAACAAATATTTTCTTGGTGTTACATTCATTAAGAGCATAAAATATGGCTTTATCCTTAGCCATATGATAAGATGCTCAAGAATCAATAAGCACTCATCAGAAGAAGAAGTAGAAGTCACATTGAAGGAGAAAACAAAAGTTGAAAGTGCATGTCCATGAGAAGAATAAGAAGAAGAATCAATATTAATATTGTGTTTCTTCATCACTACTTCTAAGGCTTCCATCTTTTTAAAACATTTAGACTCCAAATGACCATATTTTCCACAAAATTTGCAATGTTTGTCAGTCTTCTTACTTTTTGATTTTTCTGCTTTGTCACAACTAGGAGTAGAAGCTAGCGAAGATGGTTTGGAACCCTTGTTTTTTTTATTGTTGTGGCAAGGATGTTGCTACTTGGGATTCTTGGATTTATCTTCCTACTAGGAAACTAAGGCTTTGTTGGATGTACTTGCAGTGTTGATCAATCCAAGTTTCACAAGCTTATCTTTATCTCGAATCAAAGCATCACAAAAAGACTCAAGAGAGGGTTCTTTATAAGCACTCCCTAGAGGTTCTCTGGTGGCATAAAAGTTTGATACAAAAATAGAATATGCACTACCAAGCTTAGAAATAATAACATATACGCATCGTTCTTCCTTTAGATCTAGTTTGTAGTCTATACCTAAAATTCTAAGTGTTTTGAACTTAAAAAAATAATCTTCAACGCAAGGAAAATCATTAGGACTTAAATTCATCAACTGATTTTCTAACTAGTGGGCTCGAATAATATTATGTTTACCAAGCATAGCTTGAAGCTTTTCCCAAGCTTCATCGGGGGCATCAATTCCTTGAAGGTGAAACCTTAAATCAGGAGAGATGGACATTCTAATTAGTCCATGTGATTCATCACTCTTATTATATCATTTGACTTTATTTTCATCATTAATGTGTTCTAGTTCTTATTCCAAGGTAATCTGGTACAATCCTTTACTTCTTAGTACATCCTCCATATGGGATTTCAATGAGAAGTAGTTCGTAATGTTAAGAAAAAGATCATTGGGAGAAGTCATATTGAAATATGCAGATTATATGGATTTAAAATCTAAGACCAATGGTTTGGATGGAAATCTCTCAAAAAAATAGGTTGTTTAAAAAAAAATGGCAATGAAAACGAACTTCAAACAAGAAAGTTATGCCCTTTTGAAAAAAGGCATAAACAGTAACCAAAAAGCCACGTGGCAAGTGGAAGTTGATCCATGTGGTGATGCTGCTCTTTCACTAAATTTCTTATAACCTTACTTTTACAAATAAGTTGCTTATGAAGTGACTCACTTTTATAGAATAAGCGAGAATCACTTTTACAATGAAGTTACTTTGTAAATTAAAGTTGCATGCAAAAAGTAACTAAAAAATCAATATTAAAGCTACTTGATGGTGATTTACTTTTATAATTTAGGTGAAATACACTTTACAATGAATGCATGAACTTTTTCAAAAAAAAACAAAAAAGAGACTTTAACTCAAAACCTCTTACTAAGTAAAGCAATTGTTGACCAAGTGAACTAGTGCAAAACACATTATAATCTTAAGGAGGAGGATGGGGGTTGTTGTTGTTGTTGACGACCTTGAAGTGCATGCTAAAAAAAAATATTTCCATGCATTCACACAAAAAAAATTCGCTTCTCGACAACAAAAAGGGTTATATCTCGGTTATCTTACCTAGAAAATTCAAGTTTTCCTTTTGTTTCTGATTTCTCGAGACTGCACAAAGCGCACGTCCAAGATCATATGCAGACAAGAACATAATTTTTGTTCTATTTCCGATTTTTTGAGATCGCACGGAGCACAAGAAAAATAGCATACACAGACCGGAAAGAGAAGCAACCTAGAAATAAAAAACAAAAAACTGGAATATTATCTCAGTAAAAATTTAAAAAGGGCGTATCCAGGCTTCATACCTCTGAATATGACTAAAATGGTTGTATATAGGGAAAACGAAAACCTTTTCGAGTGAAAAGAAAAGCATTCCTAACTGAAATGAGCGCTTCAAACGCAATGGAATAGTCCTCTCAACCCAAAAATGTATAAAAATAGAAGAAACCAGAGATGTGGCATCACGTCTTCAAGATCTTGATCTACAACTAGAGCGGATCTTCAAATGCGCCTTGATACCATGTTCAACAACACGGGTATTCCAACAGAGAGAAAACACCTTCAATAACCACTTACACAACCTTCTCAAATATTAACATGTCTATGTTGTTACGTGGTAAAACGCCTGTGGGGAAACATCCACGGCCCCAGCCAATGTGGCCACTTGAGGCAATTTATTAATGCAAAAGAAAAAATATTACAAAGAGATTTCTCACAATCGATCATCAGAAAATTATCCTCCATGCTCTTTATATAGATATCATGGACCAATTGGGCATTAATTCATGGATCGATGTAACCATTAAGATCGAGGATAATATGAGTCGTCAGATCATTCTATGTCGGGAACATACCAAGACCGTCAGATTACAAATGCATAATAATGCATACTAAAGAGACACACTAAGAAACACACTTTAAACTAATGACACATTATACCAAGTTGATGTCAATTGACTCATAAGTGTCTAAATATTCTAACAAACATCAACTGCAACATAGCTATGTGATTTTTCAACAACCCATATATAATCCAATCATTCAAACAAACCTCCGGAAAATTATGAATATAATCCTTGAAGGTTGACATAACAATCCAAGAAAACACAACAAGAGTATTCTTAAGACCAAAAGGCATCACATTGTAAGCAAAGGATCCCCACTTGGTAGTGAATGTGGTATACTTCTTATCTTCTTTAATAATTCTCACCTAGTGGTATCCCAAAAATTCATCAGTAAAGGAGTTGTTTTTACTTACCAACAACTTGATCCAACACCTCATCATTAAAGGGGGTCAAAAAAGGATCATGGACTCATGTTGCATTGAGGCCCCTAAAATCTACACAGAATATTATATCTTCATAATCATTCTTACTGTGTATCATGAATGGACAAATCCATGCAAATTCATCAACTAGAAAAATAAGACATGCAACCAACATTTAGTCAATCTCCTTCTTAATTTTTTACTTTGACATTAGGGTTGAGGTGGTAAGGTTATTATTCCATAGGCTTTGCATCTAGCCACATCTCAATCCTTGTTTCCCCTAGTTCCCCTTCAATCCCTTTCATCTCTATAAAACTCTATGGGAAGATATCGTCATATTCCTTCAGTAACACCGCAACATCCAAGATGTCTTACTCCTCTCAATAAACTTCCATAAAGGCTACCTAGCCCATTCCTCTATCCCAATGTTAATCTTCCACAACTTCAAAGGGTGATAATATTCTTTGTCACTTGTACCTTCTCCATTATCCTTTAGTTTTGTAGATCCATCAAGATCCTAAAAGGAGAGATGTAACAACTCTTTTATGTCATCTTCATCTCTCCCATTCTATCTAACCTTTGTAAAAAATAAGGTTTCTTCTAGTCTTCTCTCCAAAACCTTATATTCTTCCAACTACTAGTGTTCTGTGAAAATCTCGAGGTTGAAGTTTCTCCACAATTGGTTTGTAAAAAGAAAGTGTTTGATGGTATGCAGGGAAACTGTGATGTCAAGAGTCTTACTAGTGTAGGAAAAGGAAGCACATAAGTGTTCCTAAACCATTTTCCAATCTTTGGTATATCACCTACATTCTCCATGGTGATACCATTCCCTTGGGATAGGTCCCAATGTATAAAAAAACTTATGTACCCAATAATCCTAATGGATTCTTTATCTACTTCATTTTCATATGTGGTTGTCTATATGAATTGCAAGGTCTCCCTTTCCTTGGTATTTTTCAAGAAACTCAATCCAGAGGGGGGTACAAACCTATGTATAATTGTTGGTTGGACTTCAACACAACTTCGTAGGCTATCCTTATTGTGGCCCACCAACAGGATGGAATAGCCCTCAATGTTATGTCTAATACTAGTACCCTCTCATCCTCCACAAGTATATTCTCCATTGCATCCAATAAATCTTCTATATCATTGTTAAAATCATCATAAATGGGAGGGTCTCTAATGTCTATCCAAATCCATCTAACTCTCTTTACTAAAGTGTGGTGCCAAGGGGAAAGATTGTGATTATGGTCCTATCAATTGAAGAGGGCCTCCTTAGAATAAATGTCAAAGGATTATATACTCACCTAACTAACTAACCCATTTGATGTAAAGTTCACATATTAGTCTTCCCTCTTCCCTACTATCAAGCTATAGATGTGGTCTAACATAGTGTCTTCAAAGGCATATTTAGTAGGTTAATTGTAGCAAGGACCTTGGTATGGATCTAAGTGATGCACCACTGCAATAACATCTACTTCGAATGTCATACTCTCCTTCAAATTAATAACAACATTATTTTCAAAGTACCATTCAATTCTAAAGGGGTAGGGTATGGATACTTCTCATCTATTATCTCAATTTCTTCAAAATATGCAATTGTTTCCATCCTTGCTAGGTCCACTAAAACATTTTTCAACCTCCCAATTATAAAAATACAATATTGGTTCGCCAATGTTAATTGAACTAGGGAGTTGTCGAGACCTCAACTATCCCCAAGTCCTAAGACTTGGGGACCCCCCTTTATTGTTTATTTCATGAGCTTCATCACTAAGTTTTAAACTCTCTTGACTTGTCTTTTTTGATGTATGCTTTGATTTTATAGGGGTTATGGATTTATGTATGCCTTATAAGTAATGAATTTCCTGGATGCTTGGACAAGGATATTAATAGATTTGATTACTACATATTCTCTTGAATGCAATGTTTTCAATGCTTTGTGTCAAGATGTCATCAGTTGATTTTGGTCTTGTTCTAACTTCATCTTCCTTGTCTCTTGGTTGACAATGGTGGTTTAATAATTTCCACACATGATTTCGTTATTGGTTATTGATTTGTAATGTATGGATTGGAATTAATTGAAGTAAACTTAACTTGTTTCCAGTCATGAGGTTGCATGAGTTTTAATATTAAAATTGGTAATGTGGAAACAATCTTGTCACTGTCCAACCCATGTTCTTTCAACAAAAGTGTAAAAGGCTAGATATAGTATTAGCAAACGAAAAAGTATGCAAGATTTTTCCCTCAAGATATAAGGGAAATTACAATATGGAAAGTAAATGGAATACATGTGATGCAATCAATCATGTGACCTTGAAATTATGATGCATTTAACAAATTAATATCATAAACAAGTGGTCTGCAAGTTTGCATCCAAGGATTGATTGATTGTAGCTCCAGAAACTCAATGGTAAACATGGAGAAATTGGTATATTGAAAGGCTATGTGGGAAAATTTATGATCACCAGCATATAAATATGATCTCAAACCTTGTTTAAGTATCTTGGAATCATTCCTTATCACTAAAATAATTCTAGAAAAGTTTCAAAGTAACACAATAATTCAATGGAGTTTTCCCTCTAATTTCATTTGGCATCTAGGGGGCGACCTTTTGTTGAAGTTTTTACTTATACAGCTAGTTATGGTTCTTCTTTATTATTATAATAATTTAGCACATTAGTTGCATAAATAAGATCATTGAAAGAGATGAAATCACAGAAACAATAGAGAAACACATTTTATACTAGGAAACCCTCATCGAGGAGAAAACCCAGCAAAAACTTCCTCAATATATATAGACCAAAGACCGAACAGAAAATCCTCCTCTACTTCTTCACTGGGAAGAGTATCGCACCACTTAATCAATAAATACCAAGACACAAACCAAGAACCCTCCTTGACGTCACACTTAGCTGCAGTAGTAGTTCCTCCAATACTTGTGCACTTCTTCATAGTTGTAGAGCTAGTTTGTATATGTGTCCAAATGAGGCACTAGCATCTCTTATAAATAGTGGTATGTCCAACCTATAATTAGGTATGGGTCGACCTGTCACTTTACCCTCTTAATTTACAATTAACTATCAAAGCACAATAGGGCCAACTTTTACTAAGGCACAGTAGGGCCTAATTAAATATAATATAATATTATTCAACTCTCTCTCAGGTAGAATATTCTTCGAAGTTACAATATTTCAACACTCCCCTTAACAAGAAGGGTATTCTACTGACAACATTAATAACAACTGACTGGACTCAATACATCATCAAGAATATGGGACATTATCATCAGCATCGGGAACATTGTTGGTTATATCTATAGGTCATCGAATTTTTTTCTCATCAACATCAGTAGAAACTGAACATCGTCATCATATTCAACGTGGAGTTGGAGTAACATCATCATCATCAACAGCATGAAGCTAGAACATCAACATCAACAACACAAAGATGGAATAATATCATCATCAGAAGCACAATGAGGTTGGAATAACGTCATTGTCATCAACAACATGAAGCTGGAATAACATCATCATCATAACCAACACGAAGCGGGATCAACAACATCAATATATGGCAACAGAATGAGGCAGGTGCATCAACAACAATATTTGTAGTACTCTGACAGACTATCCTTACCAAACCTTCAGGATTTTCCCATGAATCATAAGATTCCCTAGGATATAGAATCCTAACTGAGATACCACATGGTACTCTGACAGACCGTCCTTACTGAACCTTCCGTATATTCCTAGAAATCATAAGATTCCCTAGGATATAAAATCCTAACTGAGCTACCACTACTGACCACAGTTGGCATATACATGCACATGTACTCTGACAGACCGTCCTTACCGGACATTCGGGATCTGCCGAAGGATGATCAGTCCCCTAGGATATTAAATCCTAACTGAGCTACTTGTTTTTGGTCAGGCTACCATAGTATCATCAGCATCACTCCCCCTTTTGAGGGAGGTCCTTTCAGACTACACCAAGCTTGTCGCGTAAGTACTCAAACTTCACACGAGATAGAGGCTTAGTCAACACATCTGTAGCCTGCTCATATGTTCCAACATATTGGAGCTTTACAACTCCCTTTTACACCATGTCACTAATTGTAGTGATATCAGATCTCTATGTGCTTCGTCTTATCATGGAACACTGGTTTCTTTGTCATCTTTATGCAAATTTGGTTATCACATAGAATCGTGGTAGCTTCCATATCTAGGTCAAATAGACTTGTCAACAACTTATGAAGCCATATGGCTTCACAAATGCAGATCATGATGCAATGTACTATGTTTATGTTGTACTGAGAGCAATACTAGATTGATTCATGCTTTTCCATGAAGTCAAGGCTGACCCCAAACTGAAACAACATCATGAAGTGTTTTTTTTGTCTGAAGCACTTACAGCCCAATCTGAATCAGTATATCCATACAATCTAAAGTCACAATCTCCAGTATAACAGAGGCCATAGTCCAACATACCCTTAAGGTATCTCATCACATGCTTTGCAGCTACAAGGTGAACACATTTGGGCCCCACCAAATACTGACTCAAGGTGTTCACAGCAAAGCATATATTTGGCCTTGTATTCATCAGATACATCAACTAACCAACAATATGTCTGTATAGAGTAACATCAACTAACTCTGACGAAGTATGAACCAAGAGCTTCAAATTTGTCTCCATGGGTGTGGCCATGGATTTACATTCCAACATTTCAAACTTCTTCAGCATTTCAATTGCATACTTCCCTTGGTTAAGGAAGATATTCTCTAGGATCTGCCAAACTTCAAGACCTAAGAAATAATGCATCAGGACTAGGTCTTTCATCTCAAATTCAGTGGAAAGATTCTTCCTACAATTTGTGAAGATATTTTCTTCACCTATACATATAATAGAAATATAATTGTTGCATCATCCACAATATTGAAGTAAAGGTATGGATCAACTTTACTCTTGGTAAAGCCCAAGATCATCACAAAACTATCAACCTTGCCATACCAAGATCTTGGAGCTTGCTTTAACTTACAGACATGAGTCTTCATGTATTGTACTTAGAAACCAAATTTTCAGATCACAGTGTACCAACTTGGTATACTTGCTCAGTTGCAACTCAATCTACATAATCATGTGTTGATTCTGCAATTGTTCCTTCTGGAACCGAGACTCTGCACCTACAACTATTATTTATGAATGAATCCTCTATTTTATCATGGCAATAGCTTCATCTAAAACTGAAGGTATATTTTCTTCTTTCATGGAGGAAACTCAATCTCAAACACAGGGACTGCTCCCTCTGAATCTCATACTGTATCGAATCATGGTTTTTTTGGCTATCTTCACGAACACTTGAACTATGTCTTCAATTACTAGAGCAAGTGTCTCATCATAGTCTTCTCCCTTTTGCTCGGAGAATCCTCTCGAATTGTACATATTTATATGATTATCTACAACATGCTTGTTTTGTTAGATCAATCTTGTAAGTCACTATTGAATTCCCTTCTAGTCTTAAGGAAAAATCCATATACTGGTCCTTGTGACTAGATTCCTCCTCTATCACTGAAACAAGGGAATCTTCTTAGAGATTCCATGTCTCCTAGAGGTATCTGAAGCTATTATATAGTCTTCTCAACTCATGGAATATGTTTGTCAGTCCTGGAAGATGTCTCTTTTTCTCATCTCATCCTTTCTGAGATCAGGCTTACTCTGAGTCTTGATTTCTTCTGAGTCTACAAAAACTTCATAGTATCTACAGGATATACTTGGTGTTGAATACCAAGTATTAATATGAAAAGTTGAATCAGACTTCAAATGAATTATGCTTCCTGTCAAGGTGGCTTCATTATTCATTGACCAAGTCTACTGTGAATTCTATGCTAATGTTCAGTCATCTTTGGAGCCTTCTACTCCTTACAATCAATCTCCATATGAGATGCTCTATATCTCAAAAGTAGCTTCTCAATCTTATTTGGTACATGGATGTATGCGGTCATGTATACAACTTGGATAGTCTGCTCCATGTCTCATCTAATATCTTTCCTTCTGCAACCGTCATGATAGCTTCCTCAGGGTTATCATTTGTGACCTGCCCAGAACAAGAACAACAAAGGAGAAGCAGTAAACAAGAATAATACTCTTTATAATAATAATAATAAAACAATAGTGAGAACAATCGTCACAGTAGTTCCTTTAGAGCTATCACTTGTGACCTGCCTGAAACAAGGGTAAAAAGTAATAAATATAATAATAAGGAATGAGAGAAACACTCTTCTAGTGTTGTGATCAATCATTCCTCCATGGTAACCTGGAAACAAAACAAGAAGTTTCTCCTAGAGGAGATGTTAGTTATATCTAGTAAATGATTACAGTAAGCATTTATCTCAATAGTGTTCACATGCTACCAAGTATTCAATAATAAAAAAATTCAAAGATTGTTATCGCAACTACAGTGTTTAGCAGTTATCAAACTTGATATGTGTAAATTTGAATTTTATCAATTTAATCAATCAAACCTAGAACCTGGAGTCTTGTCCTCGAGAATGAGTGTGTTAATTTTCTTCTAAATCTCCTTCACTCAAGAAGACAAGTATTTTGTTCAACCTGTCCTCTGTACTAAGACAATATGTTATCTTCATAGAAATCTGAGTTAGAGAATAAACTGTATAATCTCAACTTTAATCAATCTGATACTTTCACTTTAATTTTTACCAATGATTAGTATGATAACTTCAACAAATCAAAATGCAACCTAGATATTCATAAGATTACAATAATGCCATAACAAGTAGAGGCATATCAAAGTAATCAAACCTGGGGTGCATAGTTCCTCTTAATGTGATGGATCTTAGATCCCTCTAGATCAACGATTGTTGTTTAGACAAAAGATCCTTCTCCTACAAATACCCTTTAAAATAATGATATAGTTTAAATATATGTAAGTAAATGCCTTTGACAACATCGACAGAGAGTGGCACCATCTGACAACAGTGGCAAACAATAATGAACCTTTAAAAACTTTCAAAGGTGCTTCAACTTGTAACTTAAAGTTAGTTGGAGCTTTTCTAGGGTAAGGCGCACTAGGACAATAAAAATCAGTCCCGACACTTCACAAAAACTTTCACTGAAACGGGTATTGCAACTGGTGTTGGCACTGCAAATGGCATGAAGGAACTGGCGCTACAAGTGCAACCGATACTGCAACTGCAACTGGTACTGCCACTACAACTACGACTTAGGGTTTTATGAGGTAACCCTAATTTCTCAAACTTTGAATTTCGAAATTCTAATCTAGGGACTAGATGTGCCCTCTTATGGTGAGTTCCTAGGTGTGGTTACTTTCTCCAACGTCCTCCTCAAACAAGGAAAAAGTCACACTTAGGGTTTATGCAAAAACCCTAATTTTACAGCAGTTGCAATACTAAAACTGAATCTTGGAGAGAGTGTGTTGAAGCTAGCCACTTCTTGTAAACTGCGAGTTGGTCTCTTTCAAGCATGCTCTAATACCATGTTGAAGTTTTTACTTATACAGCTAGTTACGGTTCTTATTTATTATTATAAGAATTTAACACATTAGTTGCATAAATAAGATCATTGAAAGAGAGGCATTCACAAAAACAATAGAGACACGCATTTTATCCTGGGAAACCCTCATGGGGGAGAAAACCCAACAAAAACTTCCTCAATATATATAGACCAAATACCGAACAGAAGATCCTCCTCTACTTCTTCACTAGGAAGAGTAGCACACCACTTAACCAAGAAATACCAAGGCATAGACCAAGAACCCTCCTTGACGTCACACTTAGTTGTAGTAGCAGTTCCTCCAATACTTGCGCATTTCTTCATAGTTGAAGAGATAGTGTGTGTATGTGTCCAAATGAGGCACTGGCCTCTCTTATAAATAGTGGTCTGTCCAACCTATAATTAGGTCTAGGCCGACCTGTCACTTTACCCTCTTAATTTACAATTAATTGTCAAGGCACAATAGGGTCGACTTTTACTAAGGAACAATAGGGCCTAATTAAATATAATATAATATTATTCAACTCTCTCTCAGGTAGAATGTTCTTCAAATTTACAATATTTCAACACATTCACCATTAAATACTAGTTTCATGTTCAATGATTTCAAATACATCAATAAGTTGGATTGAAAAGCATATAGCATAAAGGATAATTAGATGCACAGTTATGTATTTCAATGAAGCAACTTTATGACTGGGCATCGAACTTTATCCTTTGAGGTTTGTTTGTGAAAATTTTGTGGTCCAATAGAATTGAATATGAAAGTGCCAAAAGAGGATAGACTAAATTTTTTGAGTCTATAATCATAATGCAGCAGTCATAATTTGATTTTGAGCTCCGCAAGTACAAAAATACGGGTTAAGAATTTTCATGTCAAATAGGCCATTATGACTTCTAGTTTTATGAAAGGCATCACAACCTACTTTTGATGGCTCAATAATATGAGGTTAGGTAAGTTATTTGTGGTTTTATGAAGTCAAAAAAACAAGGGGTTTCAATGGCACTTATTTTAATTAATTTTTAAGCAGATTTCAAGCAACTTCTTGGTTCATTTTGGATATTATGCCCTATGTTGAGGATGTGGGATGAATATAGAGCCATAATTGCAGAATTCTTGTCTCAAATTATCTCATGAAATACTTTAAGGCAGTAGAGTTTTTTATTGCACGTGAATGATAATGAGTCTATTGAGCCATACAACAGCCCGACAAATATTTGAACTCAATGATCTACACATGGGGAATGTATTTGTAGTTTATATTATAAAGGGAAATGTTCTAAGTTCCCAAAGGTGTTTTTTCCAAAGTTTCAATGGCATTTAATGAGTTCAATATGCAATCACTAATTTGGAAGGCTTGTTGGCTCTCCAACCCAGTGATTTCCCTCCTTCCATTCTCATAAGTAATATGAAATGCATTGTTGTCCAAACCCATATCATCAAGAAATACATCCCACATCTTTTTCTTTCCCTCCAACCACTCACCCCTCATCATGTAAATAAGATGGAGGTTGAAGTGCACATACACCATTGTCTTTGTGTTGGACTACTCAAACTCGTTCTTCTCCAAAGTGTGCAAATTCCCATATTTTCTCCATGCATTGGTGTCCAACAAGTAGGGGCATTGTTAGGATACATGTCAGACACGTATCAAATGTGTATATGAAAAGTGTTCTAGTGTGTTCAATATCCAACAAGAAAGATATGGACATGCAAGACCTAGGGGGTATGCCTTGTTTCCTAGCTTTGAACTCTCCATTTAATGATCTATATTTCAAATTATTAAACTCTTAAACCTAGGTAATGGAATTTTAGAACAAGAGTATTTTATTAACTGTGTCAAGGAAAATTTATTTGTTAAATGCAAAGAGGAGATTCTATCTAAAATACTTTAAAACTTTAGTTTATCATCAATAGGCATATAAACTAGATTGATCTTTGTTAACATTTGGGGTTACTCTGAAAGGGTTTACACCATGCTTGGGGGTGCTTCATGTGATGTGGAGTGCATGGTGTGATGTCTACCCTTGTTTGTACTTTAGTGGACATACATATTGGAGATAGCTTTCTCACAAATTGTTATACCTTGACTTGATGCTTTTGTAGTGTACTTCCTTAAGCAGTTGGAATCTTATTTGGCATGGTGGCATTCTTTGTTAGACACACATGGGGGATTAGTTTCTTTCTTGGGGGGAGAACCTACTTGGAGGAGTGTTGGGGAATTTAGGAGGACATCACTGAGCCCTAGGTAACATGCACCCACTTGGTTACTTCTATGGAGGCTTGTGCTTTACTTGAGGATTCTTAGGTTGACAAATGTTCATGGAGGCCTGGTGGACCTAGAGGAGTGCATGGCTTAGGAGGTAGAGTTGGAGCATTGGAGACCTTTGCAGGAGATAATTAGACCTTGTATTGTGAAGCACTCACCTTGGGACACTTGTTTTATGGACATGCTTACCTTTGAGCTTGACATGTGTCTTTTTAGAGTTGGAGCACTTCACATGTGGATGTATATATGATTATTTTATTGAGATAGTTGTTTCTAGACCTTGCCCACTTCATTATTGTTGGCCTCCCTCACCTATTGTATATAAAAGGAGGAGAGAGCCTTTAGTTTCATCATTCATTAGCATCATCATGTCTTAGAGATGTGAACTTGAGTAAACTTCTATATTTCATATGTATCTCTCCTTCAATGTACTTTGCATTGTTGTCTAGTGCGCTAGGGTTCTTGTGTTGATGCAAGGAAGGAGTTAGGGTTTTCCATAACAAGACAAGGAGAACTAGGGTTTGGAAGAAACCTTAGTGTAGAAAAGGGAGAACTTATTATTGTGGTTCTCATGAGAGAAGAATACTAGGGCTTGTGACCTTGGAAACCCTATGATTACAAGGGGTGCTACATGTGGAGAAGATAATGGGAAACTATCTTGTTTTCTCTTGTACACTTGTGTGATGCAAGTGTAGGTTCCAAAGAGGACTTGTCAGTTTGTATGTTAGCTTGTTGTAGATCTTTGGTGGAGCAACCAGATTTGGTTGGAAGTGACTCCTAGCTAGGAGGACTTGGTGGCTAGGGTTTGGTAATTGGTGTGATTCTAACTTGTTGTGGTTTCCCTAACTAGGGTTTGGAGAGCATTCAAGAGTATTATATTATGATAAGCTTGGAGGACTATCTTGTACTAACTTTGGATAAATTTTTGGTATGTACTTTTAACTTCATTCTTATGTATATATGAAATATGTTGTACAAATTCTGTGTACTTGCATATCTGATTTCCAGCTTATAATCTCATGGTGAATGAGTAATTTCTAGGGTTGTTTGGTATGTATATTTATCATGAACAACTTGTTGGTTTTGTTAAGTGATTTGACAAACATATAGAAGCTAAGTGGATAGATTTATCGATATAATAAATATGTTGTAATTAAGTAATTTTCAGAGCTCTTATAAGTTGGGAATTATTTCATTAAGGGATGGAAACATAGTTCCCATGAAGTACAAATGTTCAATGTTTATTTTCTTGGGCTACCTATTAGACAGAAGTGAAATATATAATTTGAAATTTATATCTTATATTTATCTCTAAGGCTAAAACTTCATAGGAATATATATGAGGAACCTCAAGGTTGAGGTTCCTCATATATGAATTTGCATTGAGCTAAGATTTCTCAAAATTTCCACAATCTTGAGGTACAAGAACAACCCCAATGCACCAAACATTTCCAAACTTCCATACAATAATTTTAGGTTCAAATAGAAGAACTCAAGCACATGATCGAGATTGAATACTTGGTGGAAGTATGTTCATGGAAGGTGTATTTGTATCTACAAGATCCTCTAGAAGTTGAGTTACAACACCAAACCAATGAACTAGAGCCTACTTGGACAATGGATAACCCACCAAGACTTCATTGACTACAAATATGGCAACAAGATGTGTTGGAACATTAACAATAGGTGACTCAATTGTAGACTCAAGTTGATATCAAGATATGACAATAGACCAAATTCAAAGCTTTGAGTAGATAATCAAAATTTATCGTCATAGGAACAACTTTTGACCATTCAACTAGATATTGGATGAAAGACTTGTTGAAGTCATTTTCCAATCACATTTATTCGTGAATCCAAGTTTTTCACTCTGTGTTCATTCAATTCCCTTGGCTTAGAGATCAAGTACCTGAGTCATTTATGGAGCCATAATTTTTAGACATTGGCCTTCAAACATTTTACTTTTTGCAATTTTTTGACAATTTGGTAGTGTTCTTCGATTCTAGACAATTTGTATTTTGGTCATTATCTCAAATCCAACATAAATATTTAAATCTAAGGATATGTTGACCCAATATTTGGTCAAGTATTGATTTGTCACCAATGCAACTTGAGACAATTATAACTTATTCTCACTAAATGTTATGGTTATATATATGTAATTCATGGTGCATTGAATGTTTGTATGATAATGCGAGCTTATGTTGGTCGCATAAGAGAATCATTGTATGTTATTGAACCATGTTCACAACTCATGTACTTAATTATAATCATTTTAGTTAGGAGTGAATAGAACGAATGGTTCAAAATACCCCCTATCTATTTTATCATGTATGGATACAAGGATGAACGTTTGTTATTTCTTTTACTTAAAGATTGTGTCTTAATGTTTTCTTATTCCTACATGAAGTAAGAGCATAAGAAAGCCTTTTTGTTACATCAAGTGAGATTCCAACCTAGATGATAATCACTTGGTATGATCGGATCCTAGAAATATTATCTAAAACATATGGGAAATTTATGGGAAAATTATATTCTGTAAAATATATGGTGGAAAAAGATATTATGGGGCTGCAGAAAATATTATATAAAACATTTGGTGCTAGAATATTTTATCTAATATCTTCCCATCCATCCTTGTATAGGAAGTCGGGTTAAGAATGGTTCAATAATAATATTTTTTTAGTAAATGGATTGTGTAGTGGTTGTTGACCTTGAATCGTTACGATATACACAACAATGATAAGATCTTTCGGGTTAATGAGAAGATCTTATCATGTAATATGTAGTAACTATGGAGGAGGTCAGTGGAAGCCCTAATATGTTAGTTATAATGAGTGTAAATATTGATTACATGGCGTTTGCAATGTAAGTTCAATTATAAGTCAGCTCTAGAAACCCTTGTTGTAGCCTCAAGTGAGATACCAACCTGGAGGATAATATGCCAATTATAATCAATGCAACTCTAGATACACTACATGATGTTGGTAGTATAGTTAGGTCAATTATAAGCTAATGTTAATGCATTGATGTATCTTTTTTTCCAAGACAATAGAAAGGAAATTACAGTTGTGGTGATTGGTAATAGTGTTTAAGGATGACTTAGAGGAGTCCTATCAAAATTTTGGTAATATCAAGAGGATAGTTAGTTATGGCATGTTATATTATGTTTTCATACACTTCAGTGTTTTCAGATATGGATTTGAAAATGCATCTATTTTGATGTCATTATCTAGGAGGGAATGGCCAAAAATATTGGCCTAGACACATTATTTAATAAAATGAGTTTGAAAAGCATAGAATGGAGTAGAGTGGCCTTTTATTCTAGTGATAGCAAGGGCTAGGCTATAGTCTACTATCAAAATTTTGTTTTTTGATGCTTCATCATGTTTGCTATCTTAAAATATCCTTTATATCTTTTAGCAGCCATGGAGACCAAAGATTATCTCTAGTAAATTGTTTGTATCTAGAATGGCATCATCTTTAACAATGAGTTGTTGATATCTTAACTAGTGTGTCTTTGATTTCATTGTTGTATCTATCTTTACATAATATCTTCTTTTGGTTTGCAAGTCTAGTCACAAGATACCTATGGAATTCAAAAGAAGGCATATGGTTTTATATTAATGCGATCTCAATTTTTACAAAAAGAAGCAAAAGTTATTATATATTTAAGTACAATAGATTTGAACCTCAATGATACCTATTAATATGTTCAAATTGCACTTTGACAGCAATCTAATAGCACATATTTTTACCCACATAATAGTTTATTGGTTTCGATATGAATATGTTTATTGCTCAACCTTCCCCCTCCTCCTGTGCAAAAATAAATTAAAAAATATATCACTGATAGTGCTCCATCGTTCCCCTTTCACATAACCTCCTAAAAAATGTGCATTATTAAGTTAAATACACCTAAGATTTGTGGGTCATGGAAATGTTTTTACAATTTAAATGTCTCTCTATACAAAAGAAAAAATAATCCCACGTCGGTTGCGAGATGTGACTCATGGCCATATATAAGCTCCAATATACCATGATCCTT
Organism: Picea engelmannii; assembly: GCA_009831015.1. Lineage (NCBI taxonomy): Eukaryota > Viridiplantae > Streptophyta > Pinopsida > Pinales > Pinaceae > Picea > Picea engelmannii. The sequence continues at coordinate 129,056 of ML819156.1, read as the reverse complement.
ATGCCAATGAGGGCAGCCATAAGGGAGTGATGTCTTCTACTAACATAATGGCTAATTGTTGTGGTGTGAATATGCATGCATTCCTAAAAATATGCACATTACTAAGTCGAATATGCCTAAAATCCATGGGTCTTAGAATTTATTTTACAATATAAGTAGCTCTTTATACAAAAACATTAATCATAAATTGGTTGAGAGATGTGGCCCACAACAACATATAAGTTGTAATATACTATGATATTTATGCTAATTGGGAGGGGCACACAAGGGAGTGGTGCCTCCTAATAACATAATGGTTGATTGGTTGTGGTGTGAATATGTTTGTTGCTCAGCCTTTCCCCCTCCCTTTGTGCAAAATATAAAAATATCTCACTGGCAATACTCCACAATGCCCCTTTCACATGCCTTCCTTAAAAAATGCCCATTATTAGATATGCCTAAAATATGTTCATCTTGGAATTGTTTATATGACATATCTTTCTATACATATATAAATCATTCACACATTTGAAAAATATTTTAATTCATACACTTATTAGATAATGTGTGTCTGAATACACAACGCTCTAAGACTTATTTCAAAACTCCCATGCATATGGGATAAAATGTGCTAGTTTCAAATTAATAGTTACATATCCAACCTTTTCTTCAAAAACTACATTGAAACTTCTATTAACTTTCCATCCAGAGGTGCTAGCCAAAATCAAAATTTTCCTAGGTTGCAAGATATGAACATTACCTGTGATTGCTAAATGAAGATCATAGTAAGACAAAATTACAGAAAGCATGTAATTGATCAGTCATTTTTTATGTTGGTGTAAACAACCATTTGTATCATCATCTTCATCAACAAGCTCCTTAGAATGGTCGAGAAAAGTGTTTCCATTGGTGTTATGAACCTTGTAGCCTCTATTATCCTCTTTCATCTCTAGATTCAAACCCTTAGCTTGTAAGTCAAGTTTCTATTCTAGGGTTTACATCTATGCTCAAGCCTTTTGATGTGCAAAGTCTCTCCCCTCAAGTCAATTTTTTTTTTAATTTCAATTATAGACTTAACCTTCCCACTCTTCATTCTGGAATTTGTTGAAGTCATTGATTTTGTCTTCCAAAAAGAAAAAGAAAAATATCTTTCAAAATAAAGATTTACTATATTAAAACATTTAATGGCATTTGCCTCTTCTCTGAGGCCATGATTAGCTATAGGATAAATTGGTGAGAGAGTGCAAGGAACACCACAAATCTCACAAAACCTCTATAAAACCTCACAATTTTATGAGTTGTGGAGCAATGCTTTGAGAGAGTCCCCATCACCTCCCACACACATAGTGGTGTCCAATCACCAAAGTTCAACATAATTGTGTTTACACAAGGCAAATAATTACTAGAGCCAAATGAATAATTAGACACATTAAGCACCATACCTTGAATGTTTTGGGGATCAAATCAAACATGCCATTTACCAACTCAGTTATTTGGAATTAATCCTTTTCTAAATGTAAAAGGAATAATTTGAAGATATTTAATACCCTCTGGCCTAAATATTTGACCTCTTAATGTCATTAATGTCATTATTCATAATACCTAAAATGACCTCTAAAGCACCATAAAATAAATGGGAGTAATTGTAAACCTACAACCAATATGTTAATGGTATGATTGGTGTTGATGTCAATGTTCCACATATAATTCGGTTATTATCCATCCTCTTGAGCCAATAACAAAACCATGTGCCCTATTTCTGCCCTAATTTGAATATATTTAATCCCCTCTAGCCCAAATATTTGACCTCTTAATGTCATTAATGTCATTATTCATAATGCCTAAAATGACCTCTAAACCACCATAAAATAAGTGGGAGTAATTGTTGTTAGAAAAATGGGTGTGCTCGTTTAACCATAGACAATATAACAATATTGTCACCCAACCATAGGCATGAATGCCACCCCGAGCACCTTAACCTTGACAGAGAGAAGAATTCTAGTAGAAAATCAATATCCAACCAAGGCTAATGCACCAAGCAAAGATAACCAATATTGATCAGAAAGTCCAAGCCAAAAAGACTGAAATTACAAGTTGCAGCTGCAGCTACTCTCCAAACTTGTGCACCACTAAATTTTTGAAGTTGCGAGGTGTGTGTTCCAAATGAGCTCTAGTGTCCTATATTTATACTTCTCCTCTTTAGTTGTCTGGGCCGACTTCCCTTTCTGGAGGCTAAAAACTCAATATTAAATATTCTCTTTAGTTGACTTGTCTTCTATGGTTATGTCTAAGGCTTTTAGGGTTTCTCTTGCTTTCCGGAATGTTCTAGTCTCGTCAAAGCTTACTAGTGGAGGTTAATACCTCCCTCATATACCATAATATCAACATTCTCTCCTAACTAGGGATGTATGAAAGGAAATGGTCTTGAGCACAAACATATCATTCAACCGGTAGCATCATCATAGCCACACAGGCTATATCATGATCAAATCATGAGCACCATCATCATTATCCAACTAGATAGTCTCCATGGAAATTAGGACAATTCCATCCAATAGAATGTAGTTGTGTTTATTCATAGTAGTATACAATTACTATCCAGTGGTACACAACCACTCTTAGTAGAACACTCCTACTAGCCAGTGACACACAGTCACTGTCAGTGGATCACATCCACCATAGTAGTATACAACTATTGTCTAGAGCCATAGAGTCTCTATAACAATCATATCATCTGATATCAATCTGCATAAACAATATCATGATACAAACTGATTCATATGGCCCATTCTTCCACTCACATCAGTGAAACCTAGAAGAGCATCTTCCCTCATAAGGTAAAACATCATCCATGGGCTATATGGACTATTCTTCTCAAGCATAGAAGAATAATTGTCCCTAATTTCTGAACCTGGACCATTCACCTAACTGGGTCATTCGTCTGGCACTAATCATAGTGCAACCTGGAGAGAATGAGTCTGCCCTAGGGAATTCTTGTCCCTGGTTGTTGAACCTGGACCATTCACCTAACTAGTTCATTCTGACAGCACTAATCATAGGGCAACCTAGAGAGAATGAGTTTTCCCTAGGGAATGATTGTCTGGACCATTTCCTAAGGAAATGATTGTCCTGCACCAACCTCAAAATAGACCATTCTTTGAAACTTCTCACAACTATGAACTTCGAAAGAATGACTGCACGACGAGGTGAACCATTCCACTTGACCACTACTTAGAGTGATTTCCAAGAAGAATGATTGTCCTATACCATTCCCCCACATTGGCCACAAGGGGAATCGTTGTCTATGGTACATCAACAATCTATTAGACCATTTTCATTACGAAAATGATTGTCCGATCTGGACCATTTTCCGAACTGGAAAATGCTTGTCCGTTACAAATCTCAAACCACTTTCCGAACAGGAAAGGAACTGCCCAACCTGGACCATTTTCCAAACTGGAAAATGACTTCCATGAATCAATATATCAGTTCTTCCTCCCAACCTGGGGAGCCATCTCTTCCCTTTCATCTAAGGGAGTAATCTCCATGAGCCCCATCTTGTCCCTTAGGTACGCAAACTTTATCCTGGGCAAAGCCTTTGTTAAAATATCTACTACTTTATCATCTATGGAGATATACTAGAGTTTCACTTCTCCTTCCTGGACTTTATCACGAATAAAGTATTATTTGATCTCAATATGTTTCAACCGGTCATGAAACACTGGTTTTTCAGATAGCCTTATACAACTTTGATTGTCACAGTATATTACGGTCGAATCTGGTACCTGATCAAATAATCCAAAAATCAACGTCCTCAGCCATACCACTTCGGTACATGACTCACATGATGCAATATATTTTTCTTATGTTGTGTTGAGTGGGATAGAATTATGTTTTCTGGTAGCCCATGATATCATAGCAGAGCCCAAGTTGAAACACATCCCTGAATTACTTCTTCTATCTTCTGCACTCACTGCCCAATCTGAATATGTGAATCCATGAAGTTGTATATCACTACATGGAGTGTATCTTAAACGATAGTTTAGCATCCCATGAATATATCTTAGAACATTCTTTGCAACTATCCAATGATCATGTTTGGGTTCCACGTGGAACTGGCTTAAAGTTTTTACATCAAAAAAAATGTATGGTCAAGTATTCACTAGATACATCAACGACCCAATCAATTGTCGATAAAGGGACGGGTCTACTGGATCAGAATTTGAGTATCTTACTTTTCTTATATATGTGGTCATAGGAGTGGTCATGGATTTGCAATCCATCATTCCAAAGTTTCGAAGAATCTTCATTGCATACTTTCCTTGTTCAAGGAAGACTTCACCACGCTTATGCCATACTTCTAGTCCAAATTAATAGTGCATGAGACCAAGATATTTCATATTGAAATCAAAATCTAGTTCCTTATTACACTGGGTGATGAGAGACTCTACACCTATCAAGAATAAGTCGTCGACATATAGCAGTAGAAACACAGGTGCATTGTTCACAACTTTGTAGTAGAGATTTGGATCTGCATGACTCTTAGAGAAACCAAGTCTTACTAAGTAGTTGTCTATTCTGGCATACCAAGCTCTTGGAGCTTGCTTCAGTCCATATAGGGATTTATTTAATCTGCAAACATGAGTGTCTATGGAATGTACTTTAAATCCTTTAGGTTGTTCAATGTATACTTCTTCTTCAATTGCTCCATTGAGAAAAGTTGTCTTTACATCCATTTGATGTAGACTCCATCCCATGGAGGCAGCAAGAAATAAAATGGCTCTAATAGAAATATATCTAGAAATAGGAGCAAAGGTTTCATCATAGTCTTCTCCCTCCTTCTAGGAGAACCCTCTAGCTATGAACCTTGCCTTTTATTTGTCCACACTTTCTTTTGTTGCATGTTTGATCTTATAGACCCATTTTGAAGTTACCACTGATTTTTCTTTGGGTCTAGGTACGATTTCCCATACGTCATTTTTCATGATGGACTGGTGTTCTTCTATCATGGCTTCTTTCCATTGTTTCTTCTGAGTTTCTTCTTCAAATATGGTGGGTTCTTCATTTATAAGCTTTGTCATACATGTTGCATAGATGGAAAATCTTTTGGGATTTTGCTTTTTTTGAAGGTGCAACTTGGGGCTTTGAGTCTTTATGCTTCTTGTAGAGTAGCTTCAAGACAAGTTGCACATTTTCTAGTTTTTGGTACAGTGACTGATTCAATAGGTTTACGTGGTTGCATCGGATGATCAAGTTGTTCAGGTTCTTCATTCTGATTTTCTTGAAGATAGGTGTTTTCTTCTTTAAGCTCTTCATATTCTTCTTCTTCTATGGATTCTTCTATAGATTTATTGAAATCCATCTTCTCATTGAAGGTCACGTCTCTGCTGACTTCAACCTTATTTTGTTCTGGGATATAGATTATGTAGGCTTTGGATGATTCATTGTATCCAACAAATATGCCCTTCTTTCCTGAGGGTTCTAGTTTCTTCCTTTTATCCTTGGAGATATGAATGTAAACAAAGCACCCAGAGATTCTTAAGTGTTCCACATTGGGTTTCTTTCCTGAGAAGGCTTCTTTTGGAGTCATATAATTCAATATGCGGTGGGGACTTCGGTTTGGAACATGTATTGTTGTCATGGCTTCTTCTCCCCATAAATATATGGACAAACCTTGATCATTCATTAGTGCCTTCACGGTTTCCTCAATGGATCTATTCTTCCTTTTTGATACACCATTTTGTTGAGGATTATGAGGAACAATTAGCTCCCTCCTAATCCATGTTGATTTTCAAAAGAAAACAAATTCCTTGGATGTGTACTCTCCTCCATTATCTATTCTCAAATTTTTGATTTTCTTGCTTGTGAGGTTTTCTATTTCTACTTTGAATTCTTGAAACTTGTTTAAAACCTCATCATTTTTCTTCAGGAGATACAACCAAGTCTTTATTGAGTAATCGTCTATGAAGATTACAAAATAAAGAGAACCTCCTAGAGATTTGACTGGCATTGGACCGCAAACATCGAAATGTATTAGATCTAGGATTTCCTAAGATCTATTATTGCTGCTTGAGAATGACTTCTTAACATTTTTACCCAGAGCACATCCTCTACAAATTCCTTCGTGTGTAGATTGTAGTTCTGGTATTCCTTCAACCATCTTCTTGAGGAAAGGTAATGCTTGATAGTTAAGATGAGCATACCTCCTATGCCAAAGTTCACTGGGATTGACTTCATCATGTACAAGAGCTTCATTATTACATTCTAGTAGTAGGTATAGTATTCCTTCATGAGTTCCAATAACTCTAGCATTCTCTATGCTGGAGTCTTTAGACCAAGATAGCACTTCACCATCTACAAAGTCTATTCTATTTCCTTTGTCTTCTAGGAAAGATATAGATACAAGATTATTTTCTAAACTAGGTACATATAAAACATTTCTCAAATGAACATTGTTACATGTTTTCAATTTGATGGAGGCTTGACCAATTCCTTCGATTGGATAGGTGTTCTTATCTCCAAGTTCTACCTTGTAGGATGTCTTCTTTTCATTTAGACTGCAGAGTTTGACTTGTCTCTTGTCATATGCCTGGAAGCTCCATTGTCAATTATCCACATGTCCTCTTCAAGAGTTCCTGTAAGAGCTAAATAGTGTAGATGATCCATCTTTTCATTCATGATTTTTGTTCACTGACAGTTGGTCAAACTTTGACTTTGACTGATCAAACGTTGACTTTCACCCAAAATCTCAACCTTGATGTTTTTTCCTTCTGAGAGTGCCAATAGGTGCGGTGGACTAAGGTGCACTAGAATATCCTCTCCTTGAGTAAGGTGTTCCATCATAAGGTGTTGGCAAATAGGTTTTAGGGTTTTGCAATTGCACATGCTAGTAACCCTAGCAGTAGTGTTGCAATAACTACACCTGCTAAAAACCCTAGCGGTGATTCTTCAACAAGCCTGATAATATTATGGCTTAACTTCCTTCCAGTGGTTAGAATGAATGGAGGTGTGGGCCCATAACCTATTAGAAACATGGGTGTTCTCGTTTAACCATAGACAAAATAACAATATTGTCACCCAACCATAGGCACAAATGCCACCCCCGAGCACCTTAACCTTGACAGAGAGAAGAATTTCAGTAGCAAATCAATAGCCAATCAAGGCTAATGCACCAAGCAAAGATAACCAAGATTGATCAGAAAGTCCAAGCCAGAAAGACCGAAATTACAAGTTGCAATAGCTACACCGTTAGCTACTCTCCAAACTTGCGCACCACTAAATTTCTGCAGTTGTGAGTTGTGTGTTCCAAATGAGCTCTAGCGACCTGTATTTACACTGCTCCTTTTTAGCTATCTAGGCTTTCTCTGTTTGGAGGCTAAAAACTCAATATTAAATATTCACTTTAGCCAACTTGTCTTCTAGGGTTATGTCCAAGGATTTTAGGGTTTCTCTTACTTCCTGAAATGTTCTAGTCTCGTCAAAGGTTACTAGTGGAGGTTAATACCTCTCGCAACTACCATAATATCAACAATACCTACAAAACATGTTAGTGGTATGATTGGTGTTGATGTTGATGCCAATGTTCCACATATACTTCGGTTATTACCCATTCTCTTGAGCCAATAACAAGACCTTGTGTGCTATATGTGCCCAAGTCAACTCAATGTCGTCTTTTGAGGAAATTTTACATTAATAATGCTCAAATTTTGCGGTTCAAGTATTTTGTGTAGTTATCAGGTTTTCTTATGTCAACTTAATGTCGTATTTTGAGGAAATTTTATTGAGTTGGAACCAAAGGTAATTGTTTAAAATCTCTATTTGTATCATGTATATTTTGTGCTTGTTGACATGGGATTGGGAATAAATCTTATTTTTTAATTAGTTAAATTTCTAGAAAAGTTCGAAGGTTTTCTCTAGAATAAGATGAAAACCATGTGTGTAACATATTTTTGTTGAAAAAAGAGTTAGTTTAATGTCTTGTATATTGAGATTTATTATTAACATCAATTTTGTAGGTATATTCTTGTTGAAATTTTGATTCTTGACTTGTTCGTATCATTTTATTGTCGATGATAGAGTTGACTTACTTCTTGTTGATTTTTTATTAAACCTAGCACTTGCAAATTATTATGAATAAAATAGATTTATTGAATATAAAATATAGCTAGGTTACTCAACGAAAATAAGCGGAAGCGTAAGTAACAGAAACCAAACACATTGCACATGAGATTTTGGGTTAAAACCCCTGGAAGAACCCTCGCGAGAAAACCAGTTATGTGATTATTTTATTGTTATAAAACCAGGGCTCTCGTGTTGGGATAATGGCCCTTCTGAGGAAACACAAATCATCCAATAGCCTATCCCAAGATTTGTCCTTCGATTTTGTTGGTTGCTATCTTCCTTGCTTCCCCTTTGCACCATTTCCTTAACCCCTGCCCCTGTACACTTGAGTGCTCACTCACTCTTTGTGTACCATCACTATGTCTCATCCTCTCACCTAGGCTGTCTTTTATTACATTGATATTTGACCAAATCAATCAAACCCTAGATCTCTAAAGTGATCAAAGGTTGATATCCAATCTCACCTTTACTTTATATCTAACGGTCATGACTTAATCACACACTCGCTTAAGTTACTAATTCCATTAACTTAGGCATTTAACTTAATTAACAAAAGAACATTCACTTTAATATTTATCTCATAAAGTGAACTCCCTAAGGTCTATTGAGAGGTTACAAGGATGACTTCCACATGCTAGACAACAAGCCTTTATGGCAATACATGTCTGAAGCTACAAAAACCAACACGCCCTCTTAGCGAGGAAGGTACTTCCACTCTCTGGAAGGGACTTTGTCTTCATTATCTGATCTGCTACCATGGTTTATCTTCAATCCACCTGATTGGATGCTCCCTCTAACACAGAAGTTATTCCAGGCCATCTCACTCAAACCCTGCTCTAAAGACTTATTGCCTCTGATCATGCTCTTAGAAGCCTCTTACTCCTAAGAATTGTTGAAATAATGTAACTGCAAAGAGTATTCTTATTATTATTGATATATTATTTATAAGATTAATCCCCATTGTGGATTAATCATGTCGGTAATTGTATTAGGACCAAATCCCCTTTTGCGGATTGGTCAACAAACAATTGTAATAGACAGAATAAGAAGTCGGCCCCAGTAGTTATTATTGAGACCCAGAAATATAATAAAGGTGGGTTTACCCACCCAGAGTGAGAGGTCGGTCCTGCCTATGAAGACCCTTCACACGTGCCAGACTTATATATATAGAAAGGCTAGCGCCTCACTTTATCACACAACACACTTGTTCATTTTCTAAGAGGCAAGCTGCAACTTACCAGTTGGAGAGAGGGAGAAGAGTGGCGCATCTTTTGGAGAGGACTAACTGTATTGGTTTGAGTTATCTCTTGACATTGTATTGGAAATTTATGATAAGGAAGTTTTTGCTGGGTTTTCTTCCCCTAGAGGGTTTCCCAGGATAAATGTTGTGTCTCTTGTGAATGTGTATTTCTCAGTGATCTTGTTCTT
>ML819156.1:80854-103388 GCA_009831015.1 Picea engelmannii | reverse complement strand
AAAGGGGAGGAACGATTAGCGTAACGTTACGCTACCGAATTGTGACTTGACGGGTTGCTTGTGAGGAGTTGGGTATATCTCAGTTGTGTTTGGAGTGGTAGCTCAGCCGTGGAGGCTAGCTGAGACGCTATTCTATCTCTGGTTCTTGTGTGGCCCCTTTGCGGCTCGGGGGGCTAAGGGGGAAGCAGAGTACCCCTAGCGTTTGGCTGGGAGGTACCGGTGAGCTTTCTACGGTCGGCAAGCGGGACGTGGCACGGAGCAAGGGAAGCGGCACAGCGCGAGGGACGTCTCTGAAGCGGGCGAGTGGCAACGGTATGATTTTAATGGTGAAGTAGAAAGCAGTTTTATATTCGGCAAAATTATTGTTATTGGTAATAATATGATGAGTTTGGTTGGCATTATGGTTTGAAATTTCGTTCCGCAATGATATTGTAGAGTTGTTTATATTTTGATCATGTGTCACCTAAGTATGATGTCAGGTGTTTTGCATTGATATGAATTTGGTGATGTTGTTAATTTCTTATTTGTTAAAAAGAAAAAAGAAAAAAAAAAAAAAAATTATTTAACTTCGCTATTCATAGACATAACGAAGGGGTCGTTACAGACTAACACTGAGCTATCATCTTAACAGCTGTGACATTGAGCCAGTATAGTACTATGATGTGCCAGCCTAGTGTTGTAATGAGGTATCATTTTTACTAATACATATTGATGCAAATGATGAAGGCATTCTTTCGAGAATGACGATGTTGTCGACGAAAAAAAAATTCGATGACTCGTAAATATGTCAGCCAATGTTCCAAGATGATATTGACGAAACTGTCCTCCTGATGCCACTGATGATGCAGACCTCTCTCGCCTGATGCTGTTGAAGAATACCCTTCTTGTTAAGGGGGAGTGTTGAATTAATGTAACTGCAAAGAGTATTCTTATTATTATTGATATATTATTTATAAGATTAATCCCCATTGTGGATTAATCATGTCAGTAATTGTATTAGGACCAAATCCCCTTTTGTGGATTGGTCAACAGACAATTGTAATAGGCAGAATAAGAAGTCGGCCCCAACAGTTATTATTGAGACCCAGAAATATAATAAAGGTGGGTTTACCCACCCAGAGTGAGAGGTCGGCCCTGCCAGTGAAGACCCTTCACACGTGCCAGACTTATATATATATATATATATATATATATATATATAGAGAGAGAGAGAGAGAGAGAGAGAGAGAGGCTCGCGCCTCACTTTATCACACAACACACTTGCTCATTTTCTAAGAGGCAAGATGCAACTTACCAGTTGGAGAGAGGGAGAAGAGTGGCACATCTTTTGGAGAGGACTGACTGTATTGGTTTGAGTTATCTCTTGACATTGTATTGGCAATTTATGATAATGAAGTTTTTGCTGGGTTTTCTTCCCCTATAGAGTTTCCCAGGATAAATGTTATGTCTCTTGTGAATGTGTATTTCTCAGTGATCTTGTTCTTATGTTGATCTTATCTATTGAAATGTAAAGAACTATAATAATGGCATAAAACATTAACAAGCATCCTACATGGCCATCTCAAACCATGACTTCTTGTGGACAGACTTGGAAGGTTTTTCTTTCCCACCTTAACCTGAAGGTTGACTCCCTCTGAGTTGCTCAGCCTTTGGAGCTACCTGCTCCTCGTTATCTGTCACCCTACTTGCCATTACTTGCAATCCACTCAACGGAAAAAAAAAAAAAATCAGTTGCCTAGATCCCTCCCCGGGAGCCTCTGTCTGTTACCCGCACCTTAGACCCCTGCCCAAGGCTGCCCAGGGTTGCTTGCAAACTTCTACTTATGTTTGGGTCCTTTTTTGGGTTTCCCAAGCCCTTTATGGACCTACCCAGAGTTGTCTTGGTCATTGTCTATCTATCTCATCCTGTTGCCTAGCAGTGATGCTCGTTGCCCAAATAATTCTGGGCAATCTACCTGTTGTCGGAGGTTTCTCAAACCTACCCTGTTGTTGCCCGAGGTTGTCTTTGCGCCTCTCTGGAATTATTGGGTTGGCATGGCGGCACTTTGTCGTCTATTGACTTAGCTGACGGCTTGCCTCAGTGGTCATCTAGCACTTTGTCGTCTATTGGCTTAGCTGGCGGCTTGCCTCAGTGGTCATCTAGTTGGTCGACGGCTTGTTTGGCAGCTAGCTTTGTTGCGGCCTTTTCCTACACCTTTGTCATCCTCTAACACTCGGTCACCCGCTCAGCTGCTACCAGTGTTCCACAGAGACATGTCCCCCAGGCTTCGGTGCACGCCACTATTCGAGCAGCCACTTAAGCAGCCCAAGCCCCCATTATTACCCCAAGCAATTGTTGAGAGACACAGCATGAGGGAGTGAGAGAGTTTGGAAAGTGAAGGAGACAGTCATGAGACAAGTGAGGGGAGACAGTCGTGAGGCAAGTGAGGGAGAGATTAGAGAAGCCGACACATGAGGGAAACAGCCGACGGGTGAGGGAAAGAAGTCGGCGCGTGAGGGAGAGATGTCGATAGGTGAGAGGGAAGTTGACGGGTGAGAGGGAGAGAAGTCGGGAGAGGGAGGCAAGTCGACGTGAGAGGGAAAGAAGTCAGGTGAGGGAGGGAAGCTGACGGGAGAGGGAGGGAAGTCGACCGGTGAGAGGGAAGCCAACGGGTGAGGGAAATTGCACAGAGGATGGATGAGGGAGACACGACCAGGGGAAATAAAATTAAAAAAATTGCTGCAAGTGGATTTCTTCTTCAACAAACTTCTTCTTCTAGTAGTGGGTAGGTAGGGTTTTTTAATTTCCTTCTTGTTGTTTTTTTAATTTCTGCGCCGTTTTTTTTTAGTTTTTATCAAAAATGTTCATTTTTACCCTTCAAACTCATCATTTAGGTATGTAGTTAACCATATAATTAAATAATTTTATAAAATCAAAAAATGAATGAAAAACCCTTGCTCCAGGTTGTCATAAATTAAAAACATGCACATAAAATTTATAAAACAGTAGCATGAGTGATCACAGTGACACTGGTAGTGCCAGTGACACGGATAGTGATTAAAATACCCAAATAGAGAGTCATCTTGGTCGTGGGACATAGGTTGAAAGTGGGACTGGAAACACCTCATCATCATTGAATGAAACCCAAGACCATGATCTATCCCTACCAAAGATACTGGCAAGTTATGCAAAGGGGGCATTAAATCCAAGAAAACCACTTTTTCTATATGCCACCAAAGTAGTTGGCTCCTCAACCACCAAAAAACCAGGAGGCAAAAGAGATGGGACACACAAATGGACATGCAATATTTGTGTCCATCCTTGGACTAGGAGTTATAGTCGAGTTAAGATGCACCTTTTGGGAATATGTGGCAAAGGGGTTATTGTATGTGCAAAATTAAGCATGCCGGAAAGATCCGAGCTTTTGAGGATACAAATGGCAGCAGATGCAAGAGGCACCTTCGATAGCCAAAATTTCATGAGCGAAGGTTATCAGAATGCAGAAGCAGCGACAAGCTACAAAATAAAATCAAAAGGAAAGAAATCATCCATGGGCTATATGCCTCCACCATCTCCTATTGATAGTGGGATATCGGTATCTTCATCCAAACATAAGGGCTATCGTTCTTGTGCAATGGGACCAACTATTGTAGGCATGCATAGTAAGTTGAATCGTGATGATACAGATGATTTCATTTGGAAAGTTTTTTTTTCCAATGGCATTCCATTCCATGGTAGTCTCTCTCCTTATTATAAAAACATGGTCAAGGTAATTGCAATAGCAGGACCCCCATATGTGCCCCCAGGTGAACATAAGTTGAGGATTGTGATCTTAGATAGACAAGTGTCCAATATCATTGTGCACAAAGAGTGAATGAGACAAACATGGGTGAGGGAAGGTTGTTCTATTGTCATGGATTGGTGGACAGACATTGCCAAACGTCCACTCATCAACATCATAGTTACATGCAGAAAGGGGGCTTTGTTTCTTAGAGCTATTGATTATTCTGGAAAGAGAAAAGACGCAACTTTCCAATTTGAGCTCTTCGAGATGCTATAGAGGAGGTTGGGCCCATCAATGTTGTACAGGTTGTGACAGATGCAATAGAAGTGTGCAAATCAGCTGGGTTGTTCATTCAAAGTAAATAGTGTTGATGATTGCAGCTTCGTGAGACATTATTCATGTCTTCAGGTCTTCTCCCTAGAGCAGTGGGCTCGGTCGACCTTTGCCTTCTCCTTGTCTTATCCTCGATGGATTGAGTTGGGTTGACCTGAGACAAGTCTTCTCCTTAGTTGTGCTAGGTTGGGTTGACCTGAGACGAGTCTTCTCCCCATGTGGATGGGTTGGGTTGCTCTGTGGGGACGCCACTGATCTTCTCCCCATATCTGGTTGGGTTGACTTGGAGAACGCTCCTCTGTGACTGAGTTGAGCATGACACTTGTCATAGGAGTGGAAATTTGTCCTGGGGTGGCACCCAACGTCCCATGGGAGCATACCATGTGTACATGTAACTTGGGAGTTGACCAAGTGGACATGTCATGAGGGAGTAGCGCTTGACGATGATGATGACTTGTTCTAGTGGGTCGTATCCCCTAGAAGAGATGAGGAAGTCCACACTGGGTGCAGCCATGTGTGTCGCATTGATGCATCCTTTCACTATGTTGACCAAAGACAAGAAGAATCCCAATGTCTTGTGTAGAATACCTAATTAGCTAAAGTTGTCTTGGATGAAGAGACACCTTTTGGACAGGATAAGTTCACATTGGACTTGTATAAATAGAGAGAACTATCTCTCATTTTTTCATAACACTTGGATCACTTTCTCTCTCTTGTGTAGCGCTAGCCTCTTTAGATTCTAGTGCACATCTTCTTGGTGATGGGTTTTTCTCTTGGAAAATTCATTATCTAGTGAAAGGTTGCAGCTGGGTTTTTCTCCCTTGTGAAGAAGGGTTTCCCAGGATATCTCTTGTGTATCTTGTGCATAGTTATCTTCTTGTGATCTTGGATATTTGTATGATGCAATTTATGGTTAGGGTTTATGCTTCATGATGGTTATGCTATTGTAAAATTGAATAGAATGTTAACAAGTTGATCAAGCATAAAAAAAATCAACATGGGATCATAGCAGTGTTCCTAAGGAAGCCATCACACAACTTTTTATAGCACCTTTCTATGTTATTCGTCACCTTCTTGTTGCAACTGCAAAAATGGTCCTTACCCTTTTTCCTTGTCAAGCTAGTCTTAGCACTTTCCCTTGGTCGTTGAGCCTAATCTCTTCATAGACAGGTACGGATTAGTCAAGTGCATCACATGCAACTTTCAGATTGCAAATTGAAAGAGTTTGGATTTTCAGCCCTAGGGTTTCTACGGTTTCTGCAGATTTTGGCCCTAGGGTTTCTAGGGTTTTTGCAATCATGGTGGTAAATGTTCTTGTGGAATATAGGCTTGATGGAGCCTATAAATTCAACTCATGGAAATCAAGATTACTCATCACTCTAGAGGAGAGTGACCTAATGAAGTTTGTGGAGGAATTTGTACCATAACCAGCAGATGCGTCAGAGAAAACTCAGTGGAAGAAAAATGACGCTAAGGCTAGAAAGATAATTATTTACTCTGTGAATAATCATATTATTCCACACATCTCCCCAATGAAGACATCCAAAGAGATGCTTGATGCTTTGAAAAAGTTGTTTGAAATTAAGAACACCAACAGAGCCATTGCCTTGAAGCACCAACTTCATAATATTAAAGTGACCAAGGAAGATACAGTTGCCACCTTCTTCATGAAAATTATTGAGATCAAAGATTAGTTAGGCGCCATTGGAGAAATCATCTCAAGCAGAGAGTTGGTAATGCTAACCCTCAATGGTCTTCCAATTCATTAGGAGCCATTCATCCAGAGCATCAGTGGACTATCCAAATTGCCTAAGTTTGATCAATTATGGGTACACTGCACTCAGGAGGAGACAAGACTTGCAGTGAGAGGTGCACATAGTTCCCATCATGATGAAAGTCATGCTCTTGCCTCTCATGCAAGGAAAGGTAGAGGAAGAGGAAAAGGTAAGGAAATATTTCAGAGGAAACAAAAGCCACATCAGGCTCATGAACACAAGGAAAAAGACATGTCAAGAATTCAGTGTTACAGATGTGATAAATATGGACATTATGCCAGAGACTATCCTATACGAAAGAAATGAAGGAGGCATGAAACCACTCCCAACGTTGATGAAGATCCACCTCGCACAAGATCTGATCCTGCTGAAGAGTTCTTCTTCATCTCAGCTATCTCAGGTACGATTCCTACTAGCAATAATATCTGGTTGATTGACAATGGTGCTTCCAGACATATGACTAGATATAAAGAACATCTCACTGAACTAGTAGAAAAGGATTCTCGGTTACATGTTGTACTTGGTGACGATGCTAGATATGTTGTGAAGGGAACTGGAACCACTTCCCTTCAACTAGACCCAGTTATTCCACTTCATTTGAGTGATGTATTGTTTGTACCAGGGATGAGAAGGAACCTTGTCTCTATTTCAGCCTTAGAGGACAAATGCTACAAGGTTTCCTTCTCTGATGGAAAAGTTATTGCATGGCACAAGAACTCTAGTATGGATTCGACCAATGTAATTGGTGTTGGAGAAGACAGCTTGTACAAATTGATAGTTCATCCAGTTCAGGGACTTGTATATGATTCTATCAATTTGAGTGAGCTTTGGCATAGAAGACTTGCTCACTTACATTACAGAGCTTTTCCCGCTCTGGGGAAGATGGTGACTGGACTTCCACCACTTCGTGTTGAGCATGATGGCATTTGCATAGGTTGTGCTCTTGGCAAGAATTCCAAGGGGATGTTTTCGAGTAGTGACAGCGAATCCAAAGGAATCCTGGATCTAATACATTCATATTTGTATGGACCTATGACAGTTGCCTCCTTGATTGGATACTTATACTATGTGATTTTCATCGATGATTACTCAAGGAAAACATGGATTTACTTCTTGAAGTCCAAGGAGTCAAAAGATGTAGTTGTCAGATTCAAAGAATTTAAAGCTCAGATTGAGAACCTGACCGAAAGAAAGATTAAGACCTTGAGATCAGATAATGGAGGAGAATATACCTCCAAATGTTCCAGTGATTTATGCATTGAGGTAGGGATCAAGATGGAGTACATTGTTCCTTACAACCCTCAACATAATGGAGTTGCGGAAAGGAAGAACAAGTCTATTGTGGAAGCAACTAAGGCAATGATCCATGATCATAGTTTACCGATGTTTCTTTGCACAGACGCATCCATGACCGCAGTATATGTGCAGAACAAAAGTCCTCACAAGATTTTGAAGAGCATAATTCTCGAAGAAGCATTCATCGGAGTTAATCATGAAGTAGGACACTTCAATATATTTGGGTGTCTAGTCTACATTCACGTACCCAATGAGAAAAGATCAAAACTAGAACCCTCTAGCAGGAAGGGCACATTTTTTGGGTACAGTGAATCATCGAAGGCATATCGGATCTACATCTCAGGTCGGAGACAGATCGATGTGAGTCGGTATTTTTCCTTTGAGGAGGAAGTTTCCTTCACAAAATCGAGAAGGTCTCACAAAGAGACTGACAATGAAAGAGAGGAAGAGATGGTGTCTTCCTCACCTCACACCCCAGCAGTATAGAGAGAGCCAGACAAGCCAGTAGAGACTATTAATCTTGTTGATCATGTTGATCATATTGAGCCAGTACATCCTATTGATGTTCCTAGAGAAACTACAATGGGTCGGAAAAGACCTACTTGGGCTCATCAGACTTTGCAGGAGGCAGAGGGACATGCAACTCCTCGTGGTACTTTCAGAGAAAGTAAGAGACCCCAGAGATTCTCAAGTTATTTAGCAGCCATGAGCCACATCATTGATTGTGAGCCTTCCAATTCTGAGGAGGCATCTAGTCAGTCGGTATGGAGGGATGCCATGATGGAGGAGTATCAATCCATCATGAAGAATGATGTGTGGGACATTGTTCCAAGACCCAAAGGGAAGTCTGTTGTGACTTCCAAGTGGATTTATAAGATCAAACATGCAACTGACGGGAGCATTGAGAAACACAAAGCGAGACTTGTGGCCAGAGGATTCTCTCAGGTGGAGGGAATAGACTATGAGGAGACTTTTTCTCATGTTGCTCGATATGCCTCCATTCGGACGATTATTTCACTTGCTTCAGCCTTGGGTGTGAGACTACATCAGATGGACGTGAAGACAACCTTTCTCAATGGCGAGATTGAGGAAGGAGTTTATATTGAGCAGCCAGGTGGCTTTGTGATTCATGGGAAGGAGTCCCATGTGTGTAGGTTGAAGAAAGTTCTATATGGACTCAAGCAGGCCCTTCGTGCTTGGTATGCGAGGATTGATGGATACCTGATGAGTCTAGGTTTCAGAAAAAGTGTTGTTGATGCCAACCTGTATTATAAAGTTGATAATGGTGAATCCCTAATTCTGATCATGTATGTTGATGATTTATTCCTCATCGGAGCAGAGCATCTCATTACTTGGTGCAAGCATGAGTTGGCTTCTAAATTTGAGATGAAGGATCTCGGAATGATGCATTACTTCTTGGGACTTGAGGTATGGAAGAGAACTGATGAGATCTTCCTGAGTCAAGGAAAGTACACAGTTGACATCTTGAGGAGATTTGGTATGACAGATTGTAAGTCCATGACCACACCAATGGTGACGAATCTGAAGAAGTTGAGTGAGTCTTTTTCTGATTCAGACTTGATTGATCCAACTATGTATCGACAGTTGATTGGATCACTAATGTATATGGTTAATACCAGACCTGATATTTGCTATGCAATGAATCCACTTAGCCATTTCATGAGTCAGGCGAGACAGATACATTGGGTGACTACAAAGCATCTATTGAGATACTTACGAGGCACAGTTGGATATGACATAAGGTATGCTTCTAGTATCAACATGAGATTGCAAGGATATGTCAATTCAGATTGGGAAGGAAGCAAAATTGATAGAAAGAGCACCTATGAATGTTGCTTCAGCCTAGGATCTGCCATGGTTTCTTGGTGCAACAGGAAGCAAACTTTTGTGGCCCTGAGTACCGCAAAAGTCGAGTACATTGCAGTATGCACGACAGTATGTGAAGTAGTGTGGCTCTGCAAGCTCCTTGCAGGATTGTTTGGTCAAATGTTGGATCCCACCGTGATACATTGTGACAACCAAAGCTGCATGAAGCTCTCAGAGAATCTAGTATATCATGACAGTACCAAACATGTTGAGATCAAGTATCACTATAATCGTGATATTGTGCAGAGGAAGGAAGTTCAAGTGGAATACCTTCTTATCGATGAGCAGATCACATATGTTCTCACCAAGCCCCTTTCCAGGTCGAAGTTCGTGTACTTTCGTGATAAACTTGGCGTGACAGAGAATGTCCCTCTTTCTTAGAGGGAGTGTTGATGATTGCATCTTCGTGAGACATTCTTCAAGTCTTTTCCCCAAAGCAGTGGGTTGGGTCGACATGTGTCGTCTCCCTATCTTCTCCCCGATGGACTAGGTTGGGTTGACCTGAGACGGGTCTTCTCCTCATTTTTGTTGGGATGGGTTGACCTGAGATGGGTCTTCTCCCCAGGTGGATGGGCTAGGTTGATTTGTGGGGATGCCCCTGATCTTCTCCCCATATCAGGATGGGTTGACTTGGAGAACGCTCCTCTGTGACTGAGTTGAGCATGACACTTGTCATAGGAGTGGCAAGGGTGGCACCCAACGTCCCATGGGAGAAAACTATGTGGACATGTCACTTGGGAGTTGACCAAGTGGACACGTCATGAGGGAGAAGCCCTTGACGATGATGATGACTTGTTCTAGTGGATCGTAGCCCCTAGAAGAGATGAGGACGTCCACACTGGGTGCAAGCATGTGTGATGTATTGATGCAGTCTTTCACTATGATGACCTAAGACAAGAAGAAGCCCAAAATCTTGTGTAAAAGACCTAATCAGAAGCCTAACGTCTTGTGTAGAATACCTAATCAGCTAAAGTCGGTCTGGATGAAGAAACACCTTTTGGACGGGATAAGTTCACATTGGACTTGTATAAATAGAGAGAATTATCTCTCATTTTGTCATAACACCTGGATCACTTTCTCTCTCTTATGTAGCGCTAGCCTCTTGATATTCTAGTGCACTTCTTCTTGGTGATGGGATTTTCTCTTGGAAAATTTATTATCTAGTGAAAGGTTGCAGCTGGGTTTTTCTCCCTTGTGAAGAAGGGTTTCCCAGGATATCTCTTGTGCATCTTGTGCATGGTTATGTTCTTGTGATCTTGGATATTTGTATGATGCAATTTATGGTTAGGTTTTATGCTTCATGATGCTTATGCTATTGTAAAATTGAATAGAATGTTAACAAGTTGATCAAGCATAAAAAAATTCAACAAATACAAGCATATTTTTTTTACCCCTTCTTGTGTGCATGCACTCAACAATGCATTGAAATACATTGAAAACATTGAGTGGGTATCCATCTTGGTGACAACTATGAGAAATGTGAAAATGTTTATTTGCAACCACCACACCTCCTTAGCCATGTACAAGCTCACTCCAAGAAGGAATTCCTCAAGCCCACAGAGACTAGATATGCTAGTTATTTTCTCTTGTTGGAGATGATGTTGGAGGTGCAACCAGCATTGCAAGCCATGGTTGTGACATCGGAATGGAGTAGGTTGGCAGAATCCAAGACAGATGAGGGCAAGAAAATCAGGGTTTAGATATTGGATAATGATTGGTGGACAGATTGTGGTTATTTGGTGTCACTCTTACGCCCTATAGTTGAGTTCATGCGCTACACTGACACAGATTCTCCTAGTCTTGGAGAGATCTATGAGACTTTTGATAGCATGTTGGGTCAAGTGAAGGTAGCCATTCATGAGAGAGATCCCCCCTTACAATTCTATACGACCCAGATTCAACCTATTATTCAGCGTAGGTGGGATCGAACGAACACACATTTGCACGTGGCAGTGTATGCACTCAACCCAAAATGGTATGTGGCAAGGCCTAGTAGAATTCTTCCCATTGCGGATCGAGAGGTCAAGAAGAGATTTAGAGCTGCCATTACGAATATGTACAATGCAGAAGAGGGGAAAACACTGAGGAGACAGTGGATGCAGTTTGCAAGTCTGAATGGTCCCTTCAACAAGCATGATGTGAGGGAAGATCACAATGACTTAGGCAAGGATGACCCCATTGGTTGGTGGACCATGCATGGGGATGACGCTCCAGAGATCCAACATCTTGTTATTCCCTTGTTGTCTAAAATTGCTAGTTCCTCCGCAGTAGAGAGGAATTGGTCCACATATAGCTTCATCCCCTCTGTCAAGAGGAATAGACTTGCCTCTCAAAGAGCAGAGAAGTTAGTTGCAGTGCACAATGCCCTACATCTCGCACATAGGAAGACACGAGAGTATCAAAGGGGACCAACGACACGTTGGGATGTGGATCCAGGGGATGGTGCACAGATAGATGAGGAGGATGAATCAGAAGAGTTACAGCATGGTTTGGTTGGTGTGCCATACATTACTCACGAGAGTGAATCTGACTCAGAGATAGATAGTGACATTCCCTTTGATGGTCTCGATGACTTCATGCAGCAGATGGATGTAGAGGACCAGTCAATGAGATTGACTCCATGATGCTCATTTTATTTTCAATGTTTAAACTTTATTGTCCATTGTTAATTTTCAGTTTAAACTTTTAAGTCTTGACTCTAGATACTAATGACCTCAGACCAAGTCTTTGACTCATCACTCTTTACTATTTTTGAGTTTAGTCTACTATTTTTCTTAGTAATAATTAGATTCTAGAATGATGAATGATAAGTATTAATGTTTTTATTTTACTATTTATGTTTCATTTATGATTTATGAATCAATATATTTCATTACTAAATTTGAATGTGAATCATGCTTATATCATTTACAAATTTAAATTTTCAATTTAGTAGTATTTATTATTTTGATTTATCATTTTACTGATGAATTTGCATGGAATGAATTTTTATTGTTGAAATTGAATCATTATTATTTTTATTTTAAAAACTATATATGTGTGTGTATCCCTAAAATTTGGGGGTGCTTCCACACATCCCCCCTGTGCGTCTCCTCGAACCTGCGTCCCCCCATCTCGGAGTCTTGGTGGAACATTGGCAGTAGAAAATCGAGACTTAGCAGAAAACAATAAAGTTTTAACAGATCAAGTGACATTGTTGAAAGAAGTCCTTTTGGAAGGAAAGGTTGAATGGCAAGCCTTGAAGGATGTCGGGCAAATCAGAGAAGATTCTATTGTGGAAATTAGAGAGGGGATTAACTCTAAAACACCCAAAGCTGAAGAGAAAACAGGTGAACAAGCATACACCCATGGAGTGAAAGCAAGGGATGAAGAGAAAAGAGATTTTACAAAAAATTCCAAAACTTGGACACAAGTCATTAGCAATTATGTTCATAAGGAAAAAGAAACACATAACCAGGGGGACGAGATGCAAGGTAGAGAAAACAAGGAAAGACAAGGCAGAGAAGCAAACGTAATTATCAAAGGTATGAGAAAGTATGGAAAAAAATGAGTGTACTCTTGATCTTGCAAGTGAATTTTTGAAGGACGAGTTGCTTTGGTAAGGCCGAATTTGCCAAGCATGGAGGGTGGGTAAGCCTAGTGGCGAGAGAGCTAGGCCCATAAAAGTCATCATGTCAAGCATATGTGACAAGCAAATTCTCCTTGGCAAGAAGCAACTCTTGAGAGGCTCTCGTTTTTTTCTAGACAAAGATTTAACTATTAGACAGCAAGAGGAAAGAAGGGAAGAGTTGTCAAAGGTTAGGGAAGCAAGAGATGACAGCAAAAGGGCATGGTTGTTCAAAAGAAAAGTTGTTATTGCTTTTTTCGGTCCTCATTCTAAAATAGGACAAGAAGTTGGTAGCCAAGAAGAGACAACAATTTCATTAGCAGGAAAATATGAAACAAGGTCAGTATGGACAAATAGGGGTGAAGACTCAACTTTGAGTCATGTAGACCAAAACAAATAGCAATCAAATTACTCCCATGTTTCCTTAAGATTAGTTTGTTGGAATTGCAGAGGTTATCCTTGGAGGCAGGGACTTGGGTTAGGACCTATCGCGAAAGATAGAGACATAATTTGTCTATTGGAAACGCATGAGCATGAAATGTGCAAGACACCTATGTTTGAAGAGTATGTGAAGATGGCAGTGTGGAACAAAGCAGCTGAAAATGGTAAAAGACACAAGGGTATCATGGTCTTAGTGAAGAACAAAAAAGGTCATGTCATTCAGTGAGAAAGAGAAGACTCAAATAAACAACTCATTTGGTTTAAAATATCAGAAAATGGTAACATCATCAGAATTGCAGCATGTTATTTTGCCCCACAAGTTTCAAAAACTTACAAAAATAAGGGGCTTGACCACAAAAACCCCTTTGCAGCCTTAAAAAACGATATTGTGGTGTACTCTCAACTAAGTGAATTCCTTATAGTGGGTGATTTCAATGCTAGGACAGCATGTGAACAAGCTAGTATTATTCGTTGTAACGAAGGTTGCAACCCCATTTGGCTTATAGAAGAAAGTAATCATCAGTGGACAAGAGTCTCATAGGACAACAAAAGATGCAACTTCTTTGGGGAACAACTGCTTACTTTATGTGGGGCATTTAACCTAATCATTTGTAATGGGTTGGCTAGATGGGTGAATTCTAGCAATTTCACCTACAATACCTACAATGGAGCAAGTGTAGTAGACTATGCAATTTGTTCACATGGCTTGTGTGAGAAAATGGAGGAAGTTTTGATTGGTGAACAACTATGGGAGTTGAAATCTGATCATAAACCGATCTATTTAAGTCTAACGTTGGTTGAACAACAACATGGGAATAAAAATCAGCACATTCAACAACCTCCTTCAAAGGGCAGAATTTTGTTGACTCAAAAAAACTGTAACACCTTCAAGATAGCGCTAAAGAGGTTGTTTAACAAGGAGAAAATTTTGTCCCGGGGCCTTCATAGCCATGAGCTAACAAATTTAATCCAAAGCGCACTTACATAATGCAAAATAGGAAAAAATAGGAAATTTGAAACAAACTGCTTTTTGGTTAATGTTTGGTTTGATGAGGAATGCAAAACAGCAAGGAAAACTTTGAAAGAGTCAAGCCAGAAAGAAATAAACATAAAAGCTTACAAGCAAATTCTAAGAAAGAAAAAAAGTTGATTTCTTGATCTCAAGGAGGGAGGAACTAATCTTCTTGGGGAAAAATAACCCCAAGCTATTTTGGAATAAACTTCAAACGAAAAAGAAACAAACTGAAAATAATATCACAGTCTATCAATGGTTTGAGTATGCAAAGCAACTTTATGAGCAATATCCTAAGGTGGACCCCCCTCCCTTGGTCAACACTACTACTAAGCTCTTCACCGTGCAAGAAATTGAGGTGGGTATCAAAAAGTTGGGTGTTGGAAAAGCAATAGATTTAGTTGAACTCCAAGCAGAATATCTAAAGTGGGGTACAAAAACTCGTGCACCTCACATTATGAAAATTTTCAACAACATCATTCAGCAGGGATTCCCTACAGATAGGACAACGAGCCTAGCAATACCTCTTTTCAAGAGTGGAGATGTCAACAATCCCTCCAACTATATGACCATAATGATAAACCCCTTGTTTGCAAAGTTATTTGGAAGTATGCTAGAAAATAGAATCAGCAAGTGGGCAGAAGAAGGGGATACGCGTGCTAAAGGGCAAACAGGTTTGAGATCTAAACACTCAACGATTGATCACGGTATAACTCTAAGGCACATCATTGAAAAAGTGTGGGAGAAAAAAGAGGAAGCATTTTGTTGTTTTGTCGATTTCAAAAAAGCTTTTGACACGGTCCCTAGAGATAAGTTTTGGCATAGAATGGAGGAACTTGGGGTTCCTATACATCTTAGAGCAACGATCCATAGGCTATATGAGGAGGTTAAAGTCAAAATCAGAATGCCAGTTGGTATCTCCGAAAGTTTTAGGAGTGATATAGGGGTCAAGCAAGGGTGTCGATTGTCCCCTAATCTTTTTGGTTTATATATAGACAAACTTGAAGAGTGGTTAAACTCACAAGAGGGTGATGGTGCTCTTTTGGGTGATTTTGTGATAAGGCTTCTTTTGTATGCAGATGACCTTATTCTGATTGCTAAATCCGCTCTTGGGTTGCAAGAACACTTAATTTCCCTTGAGCACTTTTGTAGTGCAGTGGGGATGCAAGTCAATACTAGCAAGACGAAAGTGGTGATTTTTTCTAGCAAAAGAAAACATAAGCAACATAAGTTCTACTTTGAAGGCAACACTCTTGAAGAAGTAGCAGATAATAAATACCTCGGAATTGACTTCAACAAAAATCTAAGTTGGGAAGGTTGCAGAAAGAAAAGAACTGTGAGAGGTTGGAAAGCGTTCTATGCTTTTCAAAATAGGTGCAGAGAAGCAGAGCTATGGGATTGGAAGACTATGCAAACTCTCTTTGGGATTTTAGTGATCTCGATGGTTCTATATGGTTGTGAAGTGTGGGCCAACAGCACATCTGACTTACAGTGGAAGCAAATTGAGAAGATTCAAAAACGCTTGATCAAAAACAAGTTTAAAATTAAAAGTTCAGTCCCTTATGATATCATGCTGAGTGAAATGGGGGTTGCTCCTATTGAAGCAATTGCTATGGTGTGCCTCATAAGATATCTAAAAAAAAAGAGCAAATGGAAGACAATCAGTGGCCTAAGGTCGTCTTCAATGACATATTGTGCAAAAGAAAGAAGACGTGGATGTGACAAAATATTAAATGGCTTAATAAATGGTATATCAACTTGAACAGGTGCCCTACGAACAGTAAAGAGATAAAGGCTTTTGTTATTGATAGGTTCCACAAGCGAACTTGGGATAAAGGGCTCAGGAGAAAGAAAGAGTATTATATTGAAGAGTTTAACCCCACATACAATCATCATCAAAAAGCGCACATAGGAGCCAATATATTTTGGAGAGCCAAAATGTTTATTGCCCAATTAAGAACCAATTCCCATCAACTCCATTGTGAAACTGGGCGTTGGAAAAGACCAAAAGAAGCTTGGGAAGAAAGGGTGTGTGTGTTCTGCACCTCTGGAAAAGTGGAAACAGAAAAACATTTCATTTTAGAGTGTGAAGCCTTCAAAGACAGTAGGGACAGCTATATAAGTATCTTGACAGCTAGCTCTTGGAATAACTTATTCAGCGAGGGGATAGTGGAGAAATTGGGGGAGCTCATCATCAAATTGAACAGGAAAAGGGTTGAACTGTAGAAATCAATGTGTGAGGCGATCTGTCCCATAGACTATTGTTAGCCTCGTGGATGTTAAAATCATTTTCCTTCTTTCTTTCTTGGTTGCTATGCAGCCTGCTCTCGGCTACCTCCACGTTGGTACATCCTCCACCCGTAGACTCTGCTCATGCAATCTTCTCCACTACTGACTGCACAACCCACTCTGCCATGGTTGGCGGCTCCACACGGATATGCAATTTTGTCGGCACTTCAACTTTGGTCGATGGTGGCTCTATTTCTACCCGCGCAGCCACACAATGACCCCACAACCCCAACCCACGACATGATTACATGGCGGCCTCAACAACAGTCTGGTGGCTCGTCTCCTCTTGGTTGTGACAGCCAGAAACTCGCGCGAGCCCCCCCTTTTTTTTCTTTGCAGCTGATACGGTGGCATGTTGCAGCGGTTGTTGCGGCAACATGTCTCCACCACCGCTCGTGACCTTCACCTACTCTCATTGCCACCTTTCCCCAGCCACTCACATAATCTCTGCCGCTCAACTTCAGTTGTTGCTGGTTGTTCCACAGTCGGATCTTCCTGCAACTGGTGGTTGCTCAATCTGTAGCCTGATTTCTTTGTCGACTGCAATCTCCTCCCCATGACCTTGCTACCACTTGCAACATCTAATCACCACTATCGGCAGCTCCTTCTATAGTTGATCCGCCCAACTTTCAACCACGACCTTGCACATCCTCGATTTTTGCAATGAAAGCATGTGGTCGTACATTGTTCGGATCCGTACGGCTATTCTTATTTCCTCTTTTTTTTATTTCACGTTAACCCCGCAACTAAGTCTGCAAAAAAAAAAATCACGCAAATAAAATTCTTGTTGTCAATCCCAATCAGTGCAAAATTGGTTTCCTTCTTCAGAACCACAACTCTGATACGATGTTGAATATCTGTTAAACCCAACACCGACAGATTATTCTGAATAAAATGGATTTATTGAACAAAAAACATAGCTAGTTTACTCAACGAAAATAAGCAAAAGCATAAGCAACAGAAACCAAACACATTGCACACGAGATTTCGAGTAAAAACCCCTGGAAATACCATTGCGGGAAAACCAATTATGTGATGATTTTATTGTTATAAAATTAGGGCTCCCATCTTGGGATAATGGCCCTTCTAAGGAAATACAAATCAACCAATAGCCTACCCCAAGATCTGTCCTTCGATCTTGCTGGTTGTTATCTTCCTTGCTGCCCCTTTGCACCCTTTCCTCAGCTCATGCCCCTTTGCACCCTTTCCTCAACTCTTGCCCTTGCACACCTGAGTGTTCACTCACTCTTCGTGTACCATCACTATGTCTCATCCTCTCACCTAGGTTGTCATTTATTACATTGAGATTTGACCAAATCAAACAAACCCTAAATCTTTAAAGTGATCAAAGGCTTAGATCTAATCTCACCTTCATTTTAGATCTAACGGTCATGACTTAATCATACACTCACTTAAGTTATTAATGTCGTTAACTTAGGCATTTAACTTAATTAACAAAAGAACATTCACTTTAATTATTTAGCTCATAAAGTGAACTCCCTAAGGTCAACTGAGAGGTTACAAGGACGACTTCCACATGCTAGACATCGAACCTCTGTAGAAGTATTTGTCGGATGCACAAAAACCAACACTTCTCTGTTAGGAAATTTAAAAAATTTAGAGTATATTGAAGTATTTGATTGCTACTACAAATTGAAGTCCAAATGAAGGCAAAGCACATTTGATATGCACTTCATCCAAATGATGGTTGTCATTGAGTTGTTTGGCAGTTCATAATGCAATCTTGGTTGATAGTGTTCTTCCAATTGAAATAGACCACGTGGAAATGCCAAGGATTGTTGTCTTCAAACAGCTAGAAGGTCTCAATGGAAGATTATTTATGTCCAAAAGCAAGTATTTTTGTGGTGATTCTCCTCTTTGAATGCAGTGGTGGAAATCTCCACAATATGCAAGTTACAAACAAGGTTAGATAAAATATTTTTCATTTGTAACAACTTGGATCTATTGGTTGGCAATTTCTCTCTCTCCCACTCAAGAATCCCCAAGGCTAAAGCATGGTGGCTTGCAATTCAATCACCCAAAGAAACTTGCAATAAAAAACAATGTTGTACAAGTGCAAATGGTGAATAGTGAGAGAGAATGAAAGACAATGCAAGAGAACGTTGGTGTTGTTATCCTTGAATGGAATGGACTTTTCCAAAGTGTTGGGGAGAAATAAAGAACTAAACCTCCTCCTTCCAAATCTCGTTGTCATACCAATTTAGGTGGGCTAGAGATAAAGCAATGTGAACATAACTTAACAGAAATCCCTAGTAACCCATGGACACAAACACTAGCTTGGAAAATACAATATATATTTAGCCTAAAGGGCTTCGTAAAAAGGATGAAATATAAGATTGTTCAAAACTATAAAGTTGAAAATACAAGTGGGCTTGGGAGACCTTTACAGAGAAAAAATCTATGCCTTATTCACGCCTCACGTGAATCATAGAAGTAACAATCCACAAAAGAAAGCATAATTGAGTTGCATGTGAGTTAGCTATATAGTGAGCAGGAGTAGGCTCTGATGCTACCTAGGAACATTAATCCCCCTTTTTCAAGGGAGTAGCATTCTACTAAACACACATAACATATTCGAGTTACGTGCTAATTAAACATATAATAAGTGGGAGTAGGTCCCACTGGAACAGAAATCGACATGATATGGGAGTTACATTAACATGTTGGAAGTGATTTATCCTAGAAGACTAGATAGGTAGTACGTATATACACGACGATTGAGGAACTTGTCACCAAGTTGATGATTCTCACGTTGTCAATTTTCACATGCACATCTATGTGACTAATATCATATTTGAAAATTATTTCCTTGTGATCAAACAATAAACCCTAGTTGTTATCACTGAACAATTTTACATTGAAATTATTGATTGAAAATTATTGCAGTGAAAACAATCAAGATCATATATGAAGCATCAATGCACATGAGACACAATTTATGTTATGTAACTATCAAAATTTAGAGTTTTTCTTAAGGCAAAACCAACCTTCTCCACAGTGACAAAATCACCAAAACTAAGGACAAACCTAGTCCTCTTCAACAAATACAAAATCAGCAAATTACTCGGAAGATTCCTCTGCCCACAAATCTACAACAAACACTTGTACGGCTTGCTGACGTCAATTGTACGACTATTGATGTTAGTATGTATGGACTACTAACTGCCCAGAAAATTCACGTGTGGCCTCACGTGTAGCTTGTCCTTCTCTATTATACGACAATCACACCGTGACCTGTACGGTATGTTCAATCTACTCACACGTGCAGTCAATCCGTACTATTTTCCCACACGTACGGTATGTTCAATCTGTTCACACGTGCAGCCTTTATCCCTCATATATGGATGTTTCTCCTCATCTTCTCACACGCATGGTCTCACACATATGGTCTCTCTTGGCTAGGAAAATCAAAAGCCTTCCTTCGTTGAAACAACAACAGAAAACTCCAAAAACCCTAGGCCAGATTTGTCACAATTGCATAATTTCCCTTGCTAAAATTTCCAAACTCCTAGCACAAGTGCACTCACTTATGCTAACTCCATAATGACACAATGAGATTTGTCACAATCTCTCATCTCCTTATATAGGAGTCCAATGAGTGAGTTTAGGCACCCCTTATAAACTCAACATTTAATTAGAATATTTTAATCATCTTTGTGGGTATGACACCACCACACAAGTCCACAAAACTCATCACCAATCCCATGAGGCCCTAGCCTCATTCCAAGGGCATTTTCATTGAAACGAAGGTGTAACCTGGTTCCAACAAAGATTCCCACATGCCTAACAACATGGCCCCTTGTGGGAATGTCTATTGATGCTACAAAAGCATCAACACACATGGTATTGCATAGACCCAAATTTGCTCACATGAACAATGTTGATATTATAACATACTCTTGACTTCGCAACCATAGAATATTAAGCATAGTAGATACACATTTCTCCACCAAATATATAATCAATGTCCATTGAATAAAATTAAACTAATAATTATATTTGTCTTTGTTTTCCCTAAAATATGCATGTAGATGCATGTTCAATCAAATTCATCACTTTAGATGCCACCTATCCTCTAAGTGGCCTTGGGGACTTTCTTAATCCAATAAAAACACGAGGGAAAAAGAAAATAAAGGAAGTTGGACCAATTCAGACCTTGGGGAGACAATTTTGCATGACTTGAGCTATTATACAAGCAATGTAAAGCACGCACTTACCCGAGCATACTCGAAAGAGAAAGTGTTGGCATGGGGATGATCTTCCAAAAGTAGTAACAAACTATAGTCATCAATGCATGACATGAAGAAAAACAAAATGTTAAATGGAAACAATTAAACTTTCCATAGAACCAGTATCCAAATACTAGGATTAAAAAATTCAAAATGCATGTAGAACTGAAGATAGGGAAATACTCTTCAGGCTTCTATCAAGAATTTCCAATCATTATATTCCAGTCTGCCAAATAGGAAGAGGAATTTACAATCAATTTTGGTATCGATGTGAGGCAGATAAGAAGAAATGTATATCAAAAGGATCATGAATAACAAAACTAGAGAAATGAACTCATGTTGAAAAACTACATCAAAGTGTAGGAACAAGCGCAGAGCATTACAGCAGTACCCTCTTTGACCTGCTTTTCCATCTTCATTTGCCAAGACATGCATCATTATTATCAATATAGTGACTCGCACATTGTGTGTCTTCAATCAAAAGCTAAGCATCCTTTCCAAATGAATGTGAATAATGAAAAAATCCACTAGACAATCGTACAATCACCAAGCTATGCTGATGCCAAAGACAGTTTAAGCTAAAAGTATGACAAGAGAAGGGTATGAGCAGATGTGGGTCAATTGCTAAGATCGAATTGTTATCCATGAAAATAATTAATTACACAGTACACCTACTAAAAAAGGATACAGAAATATCTGCATCACACCAAGAATACTGCACAAATACTACTGGAAACACTAATGAACTGTATTTGACATAATTCATAATCAGTTTTGTCCTATGACTATCCTTTGAAGGTTGCATATATACATCGTGTCCCAACATGCGTCGAGAGGAGTAAATGCATATTCAACATTACATGTGGAAACAATCTTATGTTGTAAGGGGGCAAGAAGAAAACATAAGACCAACCCCCAATTGAGAACACCTCAGTTAAAGGAATAAACGTGAAAAACAACGATCTACAAAAAGCAGAGAGAGAGAGAGAGAAGCCTCTAAAAAGTTAAAACTCAACCTTACATTGGGATCTAGCATGTAAGATCTTATCAAGAAGCTAAGAGCCTTGCAAGTTCATCTAAAGGCAACTTACCCCGGGGAGCATCATCACAAGAAAGTGACAGATTCTCTCTTCCATCATTATTATTGCTTTGAGCTGGCTTACGCCCCTCACCTTCATTTGTTTTTATTTTCCTTTGTTTACCAACCTTTTTGGGTGAAAAATTACGCTTAAAAAATGGCCCTGGAGGAGCACTTCTTGTAAACATGATGGCTTTCTCATGAATAATGTCGGGATCCAAAACAGGTTCATCCAGCAATAGAACTCTACCAGAATCAATTGCCTGCTTCCATAAGACCTCAATATCTAAACTAACTCTTTCTTGTTGACCAATTTTTGTAGTACTATCAACTACAAATTCATTTGCATCCACCTCATCAAACATGCCATCCTCAACAAGCATGCCATCACTCTCGTGCCCATCTGTTTGTTTTTCAGACACTGGTTCTGAACAAACATCAGGTTGTTCTTCCGTAGATTCTGCAAGTTCATCATCCATCACACTTGTCTCTGCTGCTGCAAAATATGATTTAGTTGATTTCATAGAGGAATTAGCAGTCGGAACCATAAGACTAAATGAAACTTCATTGCAGGCAATGTTGGATGAAGCATCGCCATCTTCTGAAGTTTGTTTTAAGCCTGCATTAACTACTTCCTTGTCTTCATAAAAGAACGGCACATCTGAAAACTGGGAACCATACACTGAATCCTGACCCACACATTCTATGTCTGGATTTGTGGCTGGTATGGGAACAATTGAATCCAGTTCTTCATCAGAAATAACCTCCATTTTGCTTGATTCAATTGGCTCAATTGGCTCAA
>ML819156.1:26053-58345 GCA_009831015.1 Picea engelmannii | reverse complement strand
ATGAAGTTAATAAAAAAATAGCAGTGAAAAACTATGAAGCCATGAAGTTCAGTGACCATGAAGTTCAATAAAAAATTAGCACTGAAAAACTATGTTATAAAATTCGGCATTAAGTTCATGAATACATATAATTCAAAGTTCAAATATATATATATATATAATGTGCTTATTAATTATTTATATAATTAAACTTATATAATGTGCTTATTATTTATAAATAATATAAATAATGAGACAAGTGGAAACCTCGTCAAATAGATTGTGTATATGCAAAATTTCCTTTGATAGCTAAGTATTGACACAAACCTTGGATGAACCATTTGAAAAGAGTTTCAATCTCCTTGCAAAAAGCCTCCCAATGTTGAGCTAGGAGAGCATATCCAAAATAAAGTCCCATTCAATTTGATCATATACCTTGTCAATGTCAATCTTGAGAGTGAGAACCTTTTGGTTGGTTTCTTTTGACCATTCAAGACTTTCTTAAGCAATAATCAAATTGTCAAGGATTAAACATCCTCTAATAAATCATGTTTGTTTAGGTCAATGATGTGAGCAACTATATTTTTGATGTGTGTAGCAAGGGCCTTGGCTAACACTTTAGAAGACACATTAAGTAAGGTGATAGGTTGTCGATGATTGATTGTACCTTTATATCCCTTTAGGAATTAATTTAATTAGTCCTGCATTGACGTGCTCCCCTATGTATGTTGTTTCTGAAGCTTCTTGATACATTTGAAAAACATCATCTCCTACTATAGGTCAAAGAGAAATACATAACTCAAAAAGGAACCCATCTAGGCTAGAATATTTACCCTTTATCTTGAAGAGTTTGATAAACCTAATCAAGATAGATAATGCTAACATATAGAAAGATTTACCCTAGAAAATTTTAACTAGGAAGCCAACAAACTTAGAGCTGCACCTCTTTCTCATTGTATCAAAAAAACCAATTTACATTACAATATATAGGCATTCCACAAGCTCATTCAACCATAATCTACCAAGTGATATTAGATTACAATGTGTATATAACCACAGGTTGAAACCACCAAAAACCCATAAATACACATATAACGTGTCGGGGTGCATAGTCTATACCTGCAAAGAATACAACACATCCAACAATCTCCCACTTATTGAACGCTTTTCAAAGGGGCTCATGGTCACAAAATTCAGCTACTTGGGGCATCCAAGCCCATTGATTCCATGCACCGAGAAGTATTCTTATTAGTACACGTAGACTTTTTAATGAATCTGTAACATTTTTAAGGTATCAACTTTCTCCAACAACACCTTATCTTCAACTGTGTCTCTAATATAAAGGTATTGTATTGCAATATGCTTGGTCTTAAAATGATAAGCATGGTTATTTACCATAAAGATAGCTCTTTGATTGTCACAATCTATCCATACAATTCCCTGTAGGAACCCAACATCTGAACAAAGTCTTTGTAGCCGTACCACTTAGTTGCATGAGAGGCTGCCATGTACTCAAAGTTTGTAGTTGAGAGTGCAACTACAACTTGCCCCTTGCTCGTCTAGGTCACTGCCCTGCCAAATAGCTTAAACACATAACTACTTGTATATTTTCGATGATCAAGATCTCCAACACAATTTGCATCAACAAATATTGTACATCCAATACTCTGTTTTCTTTCCTTGGTAGTAGATTGCATGCTTTGACATGCCACACAAATATATGAAAACCCTCTTTATAATAATCATGTGTTCCTTCCAGGGTTTTGACATATATCTGTAAAAACTCTCGTTGCATGTGCAATCTCTGGTTTGGTACAGACCATGGCATACGCCAAACTTTCAACAACACTTGCATAAGGAACTTGATACATGTCCTCATCCTCTTCTTTTGTCATCAAACACTATTCTATGAATAACTTTTTACCCATAGGAATGGGAGTCTTGGCTAGTTTACAATTTTACATCTTAAACCTTTGCAATACTATCTCAATATTGTCTTCACACTGTTTCCTAACTTGTACAATGTTGCAATCCAAACTCCCTTGGCCAACACCATCGCTCCTTGAACCATTATGGAGGTCTCCTTTTGAAATATGCTTGCACACTTGTGTCACTTATCTTACTCATAGATATTAGGTTTATGGCCAAGCTTGGAATATGTAGAACTCTGGGGAGGGTTTTAACCCTTTGATCTTTGAGTAGTAGCTTGACCTTTCCATGCCTTATAGTTTTGGTTATAGAGTCATCTCTGAAGAAGACATTACCTCCATTATACTTTTCATATTCACAAAACCACTCCCTTTGAGGAGTGATGTGAAAAGAAGCACCTGAGTCGATGAACCATACACCATGATTTGAATGTGTACTTATAGATGCCAAGTATACAACCCCTCCTTTCGTGGAAGGGGCATCATTTGATACCTTACCTGTGTTAATATTTTGAGATATGGAAGCTCTCTTCAAATGCATAGCTTTACTGTATTTCCAATGTTTCCTTCTAAATTTCCTAGGAGATTTTTTTGTCCAGTTTGATTTGTCTCCATACTTATTTTTATTTCAATCCTGGGAACAACCTCTCGCAAACAAGGTATCCTTGGTGATACCCTGTTGAATTCTTGTCAAACCTAGCACACGACTAACAATCCAAATAAACTTGCTTTATTGATTATTAGCACAGCTAGGTCATCAATTAACTTTTAGCGAAAGCATAAACAACAGAAACCAAACACACATTGTACAATAGTTTTCGGGTAAACACCCCTGGAAAAACCCTTGCGGGAAAACCAATTCTGAGTTTGATTTTATTAATAAAATCATGGGCTCCTGTCCTAGGATAATGGCCCATTAGAGGATTACAATGCTGTAGCTGATAACCTAGCCCACTTGGCTGCTATCTACCTCGTTGCCCCCTGCACCCTTTCCTCGGCCCTGCCCACTCAGTCACAATTACATGATCAAGACTCCCTCTTGCTCCTATGCACTCATTGTGTACCTCTCATTGTCCTTAGATATGCTTTTATAATCTCCTAATGACTAAAAGCCTATCTCCAAAGCAATCAACGATCAATATCTGATCTTGATCTCTTGAGATCAACGACTGTGACTTAATCTCTCGTTGAGATGACTTAAGTCACTATAGTCATTAAATAAAATCCACTTTAACAATAAAGTTGATATCTAGAAGGTGTCACTTCGACACCTCCGCATGCTAGGCACCGCCAATGAAGAAGTTATTGTTTGAGCTACCCAAAAGCTAACACTCCCTCTTAGTGGGGAAGGTACTTCTGGAAGAACCTCCTCCTGGATCAATCTCTGACCCCATCAAATGTGTTGCTGCTGTAGCTGCTTCCTCTGAACTGGAAGACCCTCCTGCTACCTCCGTTGCACTCTGATCTGATCTACGATTCAAGATTCCCTTGGACCCCACCACAGGCTATCCCAACACCCTGTACAACATACCCTCCCTGATGCCAAGCCTCACTGCTGCATCCTGGGTATCCGCTCCCTCTGAACGTATGAGTACATGTCCATCCTCGAACATCACTGCATACCCCATATCCTTCAGAGTTGAGACAGAGAGCAAATTAACGCTCAGCTCTGGTACATACATCACTCCTGCCACCTCTAGAGAAACTCCCGACTCCAGTTGGAATTTGACGCATCCAACCCCCTTCACTGCATGCATGGTGCCAACTCCATTGCCCACATGCAAGATTGAGCATGTCTCTGAAACACTAAGGAACATCAACCTCATTCCCGTCATATGGCGAGATGAGCCACTGTCCACAACTCATCCCCAAAGTCAAAATTTTTTTTAGTGCTCGAACTTGCTGCCTGCTTGCTCGGGCTTGTTGCCCGCTGCCCGTACCCTTGCTCGAGGCTTCTCGCAGCCTCATGCTACTTCCCGGGTCCTTTTTGGGTTGCCCAAATCCTTTATGGGCGCTGCCCTCCAATCTCAGCTTGCTGCCCGACAATTTTGTCTGCTGCCCAGGGCACCTAACCACTGCCCGGGGCACCCTTCCGTTGCTCGAAAAATTCTGGGCAGTCTGCCCGTTTTTCGGGTGCTGCCCGACTCCCGAGGCCCCTACTGCTGACTTGGATGTCCTAGTTGGCAACTGTTGGCAACTTTGGCGACTGGCTGTACCTTGGTCGATGACTACTTTGCTTGCTCGCCCAACCCACACCGACGTCCTCAACTCTCGCCCGACCGTCGAGTCTTCTGCTGTCTCCTTTACTCCAACACGCAACTCACATAGCCCGCGGATTGCAGCTGCCGTGACTGAGTCTCCTGCTTGGTTGTTCTTTCCAGCAGGCGCCCAATCCACAACAACTGGCCTGATCTGCCTTTCTCCACGCGACCTCACTCTGCTGCACCCGTTCTCATGAGTCTGTTGGCGGTCTCCCTCAGCTGTTGCGGGAAATCTCTTTCCTGTGGCTGCCTTTTGTGGTGGTTGCCTCCCATAGCCCGTCCTCATAGACCTGTGGCTGCCTCTTGTTGAATTTTCATTAGTTTCGTTATCATTAGATTTACCATAGCAATTTAATCTTCTTTTTGCATGCTCGTTTCGCCATAGGCGATGTTGCACCATCGTCACCCAACCATCGACACCTACGCGTGCCTTCCCCCGAGCTAAGCATATACTGCAATATAAAGCAATAGTTTATCCTGGGAAACCCTTCTACACAAGGGAAGAAAACACAACAAACTTTTCTTATAGAAAATATCCTTGCCAATGCAACATAACCAAGAACTAACTCTATCTATTAGAGCAAACCGACAAAGAAGAATACTTATCTCCACAAGACATAACCCAACAATACTTCTGCATCAAACCCTAGCTAGAGCACTAGAGTGTCTTGCCTCCACCAGCACACCACTAAGAGATAAACCCTCTACCTGCACCCTTCTTTCTTCTGCAGCTGCAACTGCTACTGCAACTGTCCTTCAAACTTGCGCTATGGATCAATGTGAGTGTATGTCAAATGAGGCAGGCATCACCTTTATTTATACTAATCTGTCCAGTGACTTTTCAAGCAGGGCCGACTTGACTTTCTGGAAAATATATTTTCTGTTTGTCTTTTTCTTCTGGAGTCGACTTTACTTCTGGAGCATTATAATTCTTCTTTATTATTTTCTGTGAGGCCGACTTCTATTTTGTGATCTTCTTTGACTTCTTGGCATCTTCATCTATAAGAAAAGTTGTCCCAGAGGTGAATACCTCCCGCAGCTACCAAAAACATCAACACCTCTGCTGTCACGTGCGGTCTCTCTTTTCAGCGCCCGTCTGCCTCCTTGTGCCTGTTGTCTCTTTTGCTCAACAA
Source organism: Picea engelmannii (assembly GCA_009831015.1). NCBI lineage: Eukaryota > Viridiplantae > Streptophyta > Pinopsida > Pinales > Pinaceae > Picea > Picea engelmannii. Next base: position 53,044 of record ML819156.1, on the reverse strand, counting down.
CCAATATGACGACTTCTCTCCTACTGTTCACCCGCACGAGATCTCTACTCAGGCCGTGGGTCTCTTCTACGATTTCTCCCAACGGATCAACAACCCAATCCTCTCACAACTCTTCCACAGGCCCGATCTACTCACTTTTTGTAGTGACTACTCTGGTCCAATGCTTCCGATGGCTTGAACTTGCTCCACAAATTAGTTGCTACAGTTGCCTCTCGACTGCTTTGCAAATTCCAATCGATCTTCACTGTAGCCGTCCACTCACTTAGCCACACCAGTCAACACTACTCGATCCACCTTTGTAGTCAATCCAATCCGTACGTTGTACGATCAATCCGTATCGTACGACCGCCTCTTTTTTTAATCTTTACCTCGCAACTGCAATAAATTTTCCCGTTGTAGATTCACCTTTAAAATCTCCTGCATGGCAACAAATCTCGCCTGTGCAACCTGGCTTCTTCAGTGACCAAGATCTGATGTCATGTTGAATTCCTGTCAAACCTAGCACATCACTAACAATCCAAATAAACTCGCTTTATTGATTATTAGCACAACTAAGTTATCAACTAACATTTAGCGGATGCATAAACAACAGAAACCAAACATACATTGCACAAGAGATTTCAGGTAAACACCCCCGGAAAAACCCTTGCGGTAAAACCAATTTTGAGTTTGATTTTATTAATAAAATCCTGGGCTCTTGTCCTGGGATAATGGCCCATCAGAGGATTACAATGCTGCAACTGATAACTTAGCCCACCTGGCTACTATCTCCCTCGCTGCCCCCTGCACCCTTTCCTTGACCCTGCCCACTCAGTCACAAGTACATGAGCAAGACTCCCTCTTGCTCCTATGCACTCATTGTGTAACTCTCACTCTCCTTAGATATGCTTTTATAATCTCCTAATGACTAAAACCCTATCTCCAAAGTGATCAACGATCAAGATTTGATCTTGATCTCTTGATATCAACAACTGTGACTTAATCTCTCGTTGAGATGAATTAAGTCACTTTAGTCATTAAATAAAATCCACTTTAACAATAAAGTCGATATCTAGAGAGTGTCACTCGGACACCTTCGCATGCTAGGCACCGCCAATGTAGAAGTAACTGTCTGAGCTACCCAAAAGCTAACATACGCCTCATGGATTTTCACCTCATTTCTTCTAGAAACAAGGATACGACTACATCCTCAAACTTTAATTTAGATTTAGTACTACCAATGGCTACAACCAAATTACCCATGAATCTAGCAAAGAACATAATATAGTAATACACTTATCTTCTTTAAACATCTTAATATCAATAGAGGCTAACTAACTTACCACAGTGTTAATATCATTAAGATGTTCTGTCACGGAGTAGCAATCTTTCATCCTAAGGAGGTACAATGTCTTTGAAGGAATCGATTTGTTTTCCATGGGCTTTGACTAATTCAAAGTCCCTAACTTCTCCCATAGCTTCTTAGTGCTAGCTTCTTCGGAGACATTCAAGAACATTGAATTTGAAAGGCATAGTAGGATAATACTCTTTGCCTTTCTATCCATCCTTTTCCAATTTTCTTTTGCCGTACTTGGGTGTTTGTTTCTTGACACAACAACCCACTAATCTCTGTCCATAAGAAGATCTTCCATTTTAAGCTTCCATAACTTGGAGCTTTGGTCATTAAACTTTTCTATCTCCATGCTTGAACTACTTGCCATTTTCCTTCACACAAGATTCACTTGCATAGAGCTAGTACTCAAGAATAGGTTTATCACTGACCCAAGATACCTTTGCTCTTCAAATATTGAGCTAAACCCTAGCAACAAAGGTGTCCTCCTGAAGCCATTAACTTTGCTCTCATACCAAATGAAGAGTTTGATAAACCTATTCAAGGAAGACAATGTAAACAAAATCTTAAAACATAAAGAAACAATTGCACATATATACAACATACACAAAGAATTACCCTAAAAACACTTAATTGGGAAAAACAACCTTAGAGTTGCACCTCTTTTTCATTGTATTAACAAAAGTAGTTTACAATACAATATATAGGAATTCCACAACATTAAACCTTAACCCCCCAAGCGGTATTAGATTAAAATGGGTATAAAACCGTGCGCTAAAACTACCCAAAACCCATAAATACACCTACACTTGATGGAGTGCGTTGTCTATACCTGCAAAGAATACAACACATCCAAAATAGCCATGTCCTCTATGGCTCAAAAAAGTCCATCTTTACCCAAAGGCTAAGATAGAAAAGGATTGCTCATAATGTGGTACTTTGGTGGGATTAATGGTAGTAAGAAATTGCTTCGTAACAAGACGATAAGCATAGCAACCACAAGATGGAACAACTATGAAAATGGTGCAATATCCCATTTTTGACCCTTGGAGGGCATATGATTAGATTATATATAAAATGTGTATATATAAATTTTGTGATTCTCCTAGCTGATTCAACAATATCCTTGATATAAGCGATTTTGCCCATATCCTCTAAAATCAAATCAATGCAATGTGCAGCACAAGAAGTCTGGAACAAGGTTGGATACCTCAGCATAAGCAACTTGCCAACAATGCTATCTGTTATGATTTGAACAACATTTTGTGGATCTACCTCTTGAATGAACCCATCCAACAACTCACATAATAATGTCACATCGTTAACATGTGGAGATGCATCAACAGATTTAATAAACATTGTCCCCCTAGGATAATTAACCAAGAAATTAAGAAGGGTCTTTCCCTTATGACCAGTCGAACCATCTGACATCATGGTGCATCTAGTGATTTCCCATGAGTACTTAAGATCGTCCAATCTACGCGTGCAATCAACCTTTTCATTTTGAAGGATAGGTCCTCTCAACTTGTCATAGGTAGGGGCCTTGTACCTCGGGCCAACAATAGCAACAACATCAAACATAGATAGGTAGAATGGGTTGTTCTTAACAATGCTGAAAGGAATATCTCTCCATAGAAAACATCTACCCACAAGCTTGTCAGCTTCTTGCTTCTCCTTTATTTTAATCACTGACCTAATAAAAGGTTGTGCACTAGCTGTGGTTCTAGGAGCAAAAAAAGATGAGGTCGATGAGGGCATTATGGAAGATGAGACTGAGGAAACATTGTCACTTCTTGCCCCCCTAGTTCTTGCAACTCCTGCTGCAAGCTCAATTCTCACAGCTTCTTTGTTATCTCTCTGTTTACCCATATCTAAAAGTGATTTATTGGCAAAACGAATGATATCTTGGGTTGCATGTGGGCAGATTCCCACTTCATGTCCCGGAATTTGTGCAAGGTGGTATTTCAACTGGCTGATTCATCCCATCATTTCTTTCCCACACAACTTGCAATTCAACTTTTGTCGATTATGCCCATTAGCGGGATCACCATATTCCCACATAGGGTCCAAACCTTTCAGCATTTTCAGATAGCAATGATTAAACCTAGGGGAAAAAAATGAAAATCAACATTTGAAAATCATCATACTTGTTGCTTCAGTCTAGTGATGTTGGCAATAGCTCCTTGAGGACTTATTCTAGGCATTCTTGTAGTCATGCATGAGACTCAAGATTGGACTTGGAGACAGTCTATTTTGATTTTCTAATTATGTTATGAGACTATGGGTTATGTAGTTTAATTGAGTAATATTTGTGAATTTGATCATGGAATCATCTTTCAGTTCACTATTTCGCATACAAATATTGAGTGTCAAATGTTCTGTTATGATATTTTATGAGATGATCTGATGATCTTATGATTTTTGTTCGTGTTTGTGACAGGGTCCCCTATGTTGGGGGGCCCAACATTTCCAATGACGTTTCCTAAAATTTAGTGGTGTTTACATATGTGCCCAGATGCATTTCCCTCTTTCCACGTTCCCCCCATCCTGGAAATCTTTACATATGTGCCCAGATGCATTTCCCTCTTTCCACGTTCCCCCCATCCTGGAAATCTTGTGGAACATTGTTTTTCTCTATTAATCTTAACTCATTTGTATACTGCAAACCTTTTCTTTATTAATAGTGGAGAGTAAATATCAATCAAACATGGAACAATGATCAACTTAGTGATATGTAAAGGTGGTGGTCTAGACTCTACAGGATTTTTCTTGATGGAACAAGTTCTCGTTCTCCTCTGGGATTTCATAGAGTAGTCAGATTTTTCAGATAATTTCATTTTTAGAAACTCCACAAAGACATCAACAAAACTCCTACCTAGACTGGAATTTCTAACAAGAAAATTCTACCAAGTCTCTTCCCTTCTCTTCTCTGCAAATTAAGAACTCTGGTGCATATGTTTTGGCCTCACCCAAATGGCAGGAAAAAACTGGGGGAAAGATCATTCACAGGGCTGGAGGAGCCGTATATCTTTTTCGTGGACGAAATTACAATTACAAAACACGACCTATGTTTCCCTTAATGCTTTGGAAGCCTGCAGCAGCTGTTTATCCAAGGCTGATTGAACGAGCTCCAGGAGGGTTGACCTTTGAAGAAGCAAAAGCATTACGTAAAAGGGGACGGTCACTACTTCCAATCTGCAAACTATGTAATCCCTTAACCGATTTCTGATCAAATTATGGATATGTATCCTTTATTTCTTCATATAGGATACATTCTTCTAAGAAAAATGCAGTAAGTTACTTAAATTATTGCTCTTGGCAGGGATTCAAAATAGGGTCTTTAGGTGCATGTTCATTAGATGAGATTCTTGGAGTATGCATATGAGTAAACTTAGGGCATATAATTAAAAATCAACAAGGTTCTATTACTGGTGTGAATCTCTTCTTCAATTCATAGAAATTTTATGTATGCATAGCAGTTTTTAGGGAAACCATGAAACAACTTATGATACTAACATTCCTACACCGCTCATGCAGCAAAAAATGGTGTGTATTTGAATCTTGCAAAAGATGTTAGAGATGCCTTTGAAGTAAGTGATCTGGTTCGGGTAAACTGTGAAGGCTTAAATCCAAGTGATTTCAAGAAGATAGGTGCCAAACTGAAGGTTGGTGTGTATTGTAAATTGTATTTGTGCACACTAGATTTCAAAGGATGCAAGAATATCTATTTTAATATCATGTTTTCTGAATATAAGCCATTGATTGTATAAATTTTAGCACCCATGAGTATAATCTCTGTATATTTTTTCTGTTGAATTGCAGGATTTGGTTCCATGTGTATTGCTTTCTTTTGAAAACGAGCATATATTAATGTGGAGGGGAAAAGACTGGAAATCTATCGAACAAAGTACTGGAGGCTTTGAAGATAATTCAGGCAGTGAATGCTCAACTTCAAATGCAGTCAATGACACATCTAGTACTAAAACTTCCTTTCCATCTGATGACAAGTATGGAGCAGAATGCCTCGTATCTGCTCCTGCTSCCATCAAAGAAAACATGCTTGAAATCATTTGCACACTAATCAAAGACGTAGATGAAGCTTTAGTTGATACAGATGCAATGACAAAATATTTAGAAAAATCTTCTGAACTGCAATTTTCTGTAACAAAAGCAGATGCTAGTGYCAATGGTGAAGTTGAATATTGTCATGGCAAATTAGATGCCAGATCTTCTAAGGTGGAACTTGAGCCAATTGAGCCAATTGAGCCAATTGAATCAAGCAAAATGGAGGTTATTTCTGATGAAGAACTGGATTCAATTGTTCCCATACCAGCCACAAATCCAGACATAGAATGTGTGGGTCAGGATTCAGTGTATGGTTCCCAGTTTTCAGATGTGCCGTTCTTTTATGAAGACAAGGAAGTAGTTAATGCAGGCTTAAAACAAACTTCAGAAGATGGCGATGCTTCATCCAACATTGCCTGCAATGAAGTTTCATTTAGTCTTATGGTTCCGACTGCTAATTCCTCTATGAAATCAACTAAATCATATTTTGCAGCAGCAGAGACAAGTGTGATGGATGATGAACTTGCAGAATCTACGGAAGAACAACCTGATGTTTGTTCAGAACCAGTGTCTGAAAAACAAACAGATGGGCACGAGAGTGATGGCATGCTTGTTGAGGATGGCATGTTTGATGAGGTGGATGCAAATGAATTTGTAGTTGATAGTACTACAAAAATTGGTCAACAAGAAAGAGTTAGTTTAGATATTGAGGTCTTATGGAAGCAGGCAATTGATTCTGGTAGAGTTCTATTGCTGGATGAACCTGTTTTGGATCCCGACATTATTCATGAGAAAGCCATCATGTTTACAAGAAGTGCTCCTCCAGGGCCATTTTTTAAGCGTAATTTTTCACCCAAAAAGGTTGGTAAACAAAGGAAAATAAAAACAAATGAAGGTGAGGGGCGTAAGCCAGCTCAAAGCAATAATAATGATGGAAGAGAGAATCTGTCACTTTCTTGTGATGATGCTCCCCGGGGTAAGTTGCCTTTAGATGAACTTGCAAGGCTCTTAGCTTCTTGATAAGATCTTACATGCTAGATCCCAATGTAAGGTTGAGTTTTAACTTTTTAGAGGCTTCTCTCTCTCTCTCTCTGCTTTTTGTAGATCGTTGTTTTTCACGTTTATTCCTTTAACTGAGGTGTTCTCAATTGGGGGTTGGTCTTATGTTTTCTTCTTGCCCCCTTACAACATAAGATTGTTTCCACATGTAATGTTGAATATGCATTTACTCCTCTCGACGCATGTTGGGACACGATGTATATATGCAACCTTCAAAGGATAGTCATAGGACAAAACTGATTATGAATTATGTCAAATACAGTTCATTAGTGTTTCCAGTAGTATTTGTGCAGTATTCTTGGTGTGATGCAGATATTTCTGTATCCTTTTTTAGTAGGTGTACTGTGTAATTAATTATTTTCATGGATAACAATTCGATCTTAGCAATTGACCCACATCTGCTCATACCCTTCTCTTGTCATACTTTTAGCTTAAACTGTCTTTGGCATCAGCATAGCTTGGTGATTGTACGATTGTCTAGTGGATTTTTTCATTATTCACATTCATTTGGAAAGGATGCTTAGCTTTTGATTGAAGACACACAATGTGCGAGTCACTATATTGATAATAATGATGCATGTCTTGGCAAATGAAGATGGAAAAGCAGGTCAAAGAGGGTACTGCTGTAATGCTCTGCGCTTGTTCCTACACTTTGATGTAGTTTTTCAACATGAGTTCATTTCTCTAGTTTTGTTATTCATGATCCTTTTGATATACATTTCTTCTTATCTGCCTCACATCGATACCAAAATTGATTGTAAATTCCTCTTCCTATTTGGCAGACTGGAATATAATGATTGGAAATTCTTGATAGAAGCCTGAAGAGTATTTCCCTATCTTCAGTTCTACATGCATTTTGAATTTTTTAATCCTAGTATTTGGATACTGGTTCTATGGAAAGTTTAATTGTTTCCATTTAACATTTTGTTTTTCTTCATGTCATGCATTGATGACTATAGTTTGTTACTACTTTTGGAAGATCATCCCCATGCCAACACTTTCTCTTTCGAGTATGCTCGGGTAAGTGCGTGCTTTACATTGCTTGTATAATAGCTCAAGTCATGCAAAATTGTCTCCCCAAGGTCTGAATTGGTCCAACTTCCTTTATTTTCTTTTTCCCTCGTGTTTTTATTGGATTAAGAAAGTCCCCAAGGCCACTTAGAGGATAGGTGGCATCTAAAGTGATGAATTTGATTGAACATGCATCTACATGCATATTTTAGGGAAAACAAAGACAAATATAATTATTAGTTTAATTTTATTCAATGGACATTGATTATATATTTGGTGGAGAAATGTGTATCTACTATGCTTAATATTCTATGGTTGCGAAGTCAAGAGTATGTTATAATATCAACATTGTTCATGTGAGCAAATTTGGGTCTATGCAATACCATGTGTGTTGATGCTTTTGTAGCATTAAGAGACATTCCCACAAGGGGCCATGTTGTTAGGCATGTGGGAATCTTTGTTGGAACCATATTACACCTTCGTTTCAATGAAAATGCCCTTGGAATGAGGCTAGGGCCTCATGGGATTGGTGATGGGCTTTGTGGACTTGTGTGGTGGTGTCATACCCACAAAGATGATTAAAATATTCTAATTAAATGTTGAATTTATAAGGGGTGCCTAAACTCACTCATTGGACTCCTATATAAGGAGATGAGAGATTGTGACAAATCTCATTGTGTCATTATGGAGTTAGCGTAAGTGAGAGTGCACTTGTGCTAGGAGTTTGGAAATTTTAGCAAGGGAAATTATGCAATTGTGACAAATCTGGCCTAGGGTTCTTGGAGTTTTCTGTTGTTGTTTCAGCGAAGGAAGGCTTTTGATTTTCCTAGCCAAGAGAGACCATATGTGTGAGACCATGCGTGTGAGAAGATGAGGAGAAACATCCATATAGGAGGGATAAACGCTGCACGTGTGAGTAGATTGAACATACCGTATGTGTGGGGAAACAATACGGATTGTCTGCACGTGTGAGTAGAGTGAACACACCGTATAGGTCACAGTGTGATTGCCGTATAATAGAGAAGGATAGGCTACACGTGAGGCCACACATGTGAATTTTTTGGGCAGTTAGTTGTCCATACAGACTAACATCAATAGTCGTACAATTGACGTCAGCAAGCCGTACAAGTGTTTACTGTAGATTTGTGGGCAGAGGAATCTTCCGAGTAATTTGCTGATTTTGTATTTGTTGAAGAGGACTAGGTTTGTCCTTAGTTTTGGTGATTTTGTCACTGTGGAGAAGGTTGGTTTTGCCTTAAGAAAAACTCTAAATTTTGACAGTTACATAACATAAATTGTGTCTCATGTGCATTGATACGTCATCTATGATCTTGATTGTTTTCACTGCAACAATTTTCAATCAATAATTTCAAAGTAAAATTGTTCAATGACAACAACTAGGGTTTATTGTTTGATCACAAGGAAGTAATTTTCAAATATGATATTAGTCACATAGATGTGCATGTGAAAATTGACAACGTGAGAATCATCAACTTGGTGACAAGTTCCTCAATCGTCATGTATATACGTACTACCTATCTAGTCTTCTAGGATAAATCACTTCCAACATGTTAATGTAACTCCCATATCATGTTGATTTGTGTTCCAGTGGGACCTACTCCCACTTATTATATGTTTAATTAGTACGTAACTCAAATATGTTATGTGTGTTTAGTAGAATGCTACTCACTTGAAAAAGGGGGATTAATGTTCTTAGGTAGCATCAGAGCCTACTCCTGCTCACTATATAGCTAACTCACATGCAACTCAATTATGTTTTCTTTTGTGGATTGTTACTCCTATGATTCACGTGAGGCGTGAATAAGGCATATATTTTTTCTCTGTAAAGGTCTCCCAAGCCCACTTGTATTTTCAACTTTAGAGTTTTGAATAGTCTTATATTTCATCCTTTTTACGAAGCCCTTTAGGTTAAATATATATTGTATTTTCCAAGATAGCGTTTGTGTCCATGGGTTACTAAGGATTTTTGTTAAGTTACGTTCACATTGCTTTATCTCTAGCCCACCTAAATTGGTATGACAACGAGATTTGGAAGGAGGAGGCTTAGTTCTTTATTTCTCCCCAACACTTTGGAAAAGTCCATTCCATTCAAGGATAACAACACCAACGTTCTCTTGCATTGTCTTTCATTCTCTCTCACTATTCACCATTTGCCCCTGTACAACATTGTTTTTTATTGCAAGTTTCTTTGGGTGATTGAATTGCAAGCCACCACGCTTTAGCCTTGGGGATTCTTGAGTGGGAGAGAGAGAAACTGCCAACCAATAGATCCAAGTTGTTACAAATGAAAAATATTTTATCTAACCTTGTTTGTAACTTGCATATTGTGGAGATTTCCATCACCGCATTCAAAGAGGAGAATCACCACAAAAATACTTGCTTTTGGACATAAATAATTTGCCATTGAGATCTTCTAGTTGTTTGAAGACAACAATCCTTGGCATTTCCATGTGGTCTATTTCAATTGGAAGAACACTATCAACCAAGATTGCATTGTTAACTGCCAAACAACTCAATGAAAACCATCATTTGGATGAAGTGCATATCAAATGTGCTTTGTCTTCGTTTGGACTTCAATTTGTAGTAGCAATCAAATACTTCAATAAACTCTAATTTTTTTAAATTTCCTAACAAAGAAGTGTTGGTTTTTGTGCGTCCGACAAGTACTTCTACAGAGGTTCGATGTCTAGCATGTGGAAGTCGTCCTTGTAACCTCTCAGTTGACCTTAGGGAGTTCACTTTATGAGCTAAATAATTAAAGTGAATTTTCTTTTGTTAATTAAGTTAAATGCCTAAGTTAACGACATTAATAACTTAAGTGAGTGTATGATTAAGTCATGACCGTTAGATCTAAAATGAAGGTGAGATTAGATCTAAGCCTTTGATCACTTTAGAGATTTAGGGTTTGATTGATTTGGTCAAATCTCAATGTAATAAACGACAACCTAGGTGAGAGGATGAGACATAGTGATGGTACACGAAGAGTGAGTGAGCACTCAGGTGTGCAGGGGCAGGAGTTGAGGAAATGGTGCAAAGGGGCATGAGTTGAGGAAAGGGTGCAAAGGGGCAGCAAGGAAGATAACAACCAGCAAGATCGAAGGATAGATCTTGGGCTTGGCTATTAGTTGATTTGTATTTCCTTAGAAGGGCCATTATCCCAAGATGGGAGCCCTAATTTTATAACAATAAAATCATCACATAATTGGTTTTTCCGCAATGGTATTTCCAGGGGTTTTTACCCGAAATCTCGTGTGCAATGTGTTTGGTTTCTGTTGCTTATGCTTTTGCTTATTTTTGTTGACTAAACTATCTATGTTTTTTGTTCAATAAATCTGTTTTATTTAGAATAATCTGTCGGTGTTGGGTTTAACAGAAATTCAACATGGTATCAGAGTTGCGGTTCTGAAGAAGGAAACCAATTTTGCACTGATTGGGATTGACAACAAGAATTTTATTTGCAGACTTAGTTGCGGGGTTACCGTGAAATAAAAAAAAGAGGAAATAAGAATAGCCGTACGGATCCGAACAATGTACGACCACATGTTTTCATTGCAAAAATAGAGGATGTGCAAGGTCGTGGTTGAAAGTTGGGTGGATCAACTATAGAAGGAGCTGCCGACAGTGGTGATTAGACGTTGCAAGTGGTAGCAAGGTCATGGGGAGGAGATTGCAGTGGACAAAGAAATCAGGCTACAGATTGAGCAACCACCAGTTGCAGGAAGATCCGACTGTGGAACAACCAGCAACAACTGAAGTTGAGTGGCAGAGATTACATGAGTGGCTGGGGAAAGGTGGCAATGAGAGTAGGTGGAGGTCACGAGCAATGGTGGAGACATGTTGCCGCAACAACCGTTGCAACATGCCATCGTATCAGCTGCAAAGAAAAAAAAGGGGGGGCTTGCGTGAGTTGCTGGCTGTCACAACCAAGAGGAGATGAGCCACCAGACTGCTGTTGAAGTCGCCATGTAATCATGTCGTGGGTTGGGGTCGTGGGGTCGCTGTGTGGTTGCGAGGGTAGAAATAGAGCCACCATCGACCACAGTTGAAGTGCCGACAAAATTGCATATCCGTGTGGCGCCGCCAACCATGGCAGAGTGGGTTGTGCAGTCAGTAGTGGAGAAGATTGCATGAGCAAAGTCTACGGGTGGAGGATGTACCAACGTGGAGGTAGTCGAGAGCAGGTTGCGTAGCAACCAAGAAAGAAAGAAAGAAAATGATTTTAACATCCACGAGACTAACAATAGCCTATGGGACAGATCGCCTCACACACTGATTTCTACAGTTCAACCCTTTTCCTGTTCAACTTGATGATGAGCTCCCCCAATTTCTCCACTGTCCCTTCGCTGAATAAGTTATTCCAGGAGCTAGCTGTCAAGATACTTATATAACTGTCCCTACTGTCTTTGAAGGCTTCACACTCTAAAATGAAATGTTTTTCTGTTTCCACTTTTCCAGAGGTGCATAACACACACACCCTTTCTTCCCAAGCTTCTTTTGGTCTTTTCCAATGCCCAGTTTCACAATGGAGTTGATGGGAATTGGTTCTTAATTGGGCAATAAACATTTTGGCTCTCCAAAATATATTGGCCCCTATGTGCGCTTTTTGATGATGATTGTATGTGGGGTTAAACTCTTCAATATAATACTCTTTCTTTCTCCCGAGCCCTTTATCCCAAGTTCGCTTGTGGAACCTATCATTAACAAAAGCCTTTATCTCTTTACTGTTCGTAGGGCACCTGTTCAAGAGAACATCCCATTTATTAAGCCATTTAATATTTTGTCGCATCCACGTCTTCTTTCTTTTGCACAATATGTCATTGAAGACGACCTTAGGCCATCGATTGTCTTCCGTTTGCTCAATTTTTTTAGATATCTTATGAGACACACCATAGCAATTGCTTCAATAGGAGCAACCCCCATTTCACTCAGCATGATATCATAAGGGACTGAACTTTTAATTTTAAACTTGTTTGTGATCAAGCGTTTTTGAATCTTCTCAATTTGCTTCCACTGTAAGTCAGATGTGTTGTTGGCCCACGCTTCACAACCATATAGAACCACCGAGATCACTAAAATCCCAAAGAGAGTTTGCATAGTCTTCCAATCCCATAGCTCTGCTTCTCTGCACCTATTTTGAAAAGCATAGAACGCTTTCCAACCTCTCACAGTTCTTTTCTTTCTGCAACCTTCCCAACTTAGATTTTTGTTGAAGTCAATTCCGAGGTATTTATTATCTGCTACTTCTTCAAGAGTGTTGCCTTCAAAGTAGAACTTATGTTGCTTATGTTTTCTTTTGCTAGAAAAAATCACCACTTTCGTCTTGCTAGTATTGACTTGCATCCCCACTGCACTACAAAAGTGCTCAAGGGAAATTAAGTGTTCTTGCAACCCAAGAGCGGATTTAGCAATCAGAATAAGGTCATCTGCATACAAAAGAAGCCTTATCACAAAATCACCCAAAAGAGCACCATCACCCTCTTGTGAGTTTAACCACTCTTCAAGTTTGTCTATATATAAACCAAAAAGATTAGGGGACAATCGACACCCTTGCTTGACCCCTATATCACTCCTAAAACTTTCGGAGATACCAACTGGCATTCTGATTTTGACTTTAACCTCCTCATATAGCCTATGGATCGTTGCTCTAAGATGTATAGGAACCCCAAGTTCCTCCATTCTATGCCAAAACTTATCTCTAGGGACCGTGTCAAAAGCTTTTTTGAAATCGACAAAACAACAAAATGCTTCCTCTTTTTTCTCCCACACTTTTTCAATGATGTGCCTTAGAGTTATACCGTGATCAATCGTTGAGTGTTTAGATCTCAAACCTGTTTGCCCTTTAGCACGCGTATCCCCTTCTTCTGCCCACTTGCTGATTCTATTTTCTAGCATACTTCCAAATAACTTTGCAAACAAGGGGTTTATCATTATGGTCATATAGTTGGAGGGATTGTTGACATCTCCACTCTTGAAAAGAGGTATTGCTAGGCTCGTTGTCCTATCTGTAGGGAATCCCTGCTGAATGATGTTGTTGAAAATTTTCATAATGTGAGGTGCACGAGTTTTTGTACCCCACTTTAGATATTCTGCTTGGAGTTCAACTAAATCTATTGCTTTTCCAACACCCAACTTTTTGATACCCACCTCAATTTCTTGCACGGTGAAGAGCTTAGTAGTAGTGTTGACCAAGGGAGGGGGGTCCACCTTAGGATATTGCTCATAAAGTTGCTTTGCATACTCAAACCATTGATAGACTGTGATATTATTTTCAGTTTGTTTCTTTTTCGTTTGAAGTTTATTCCAAAATAGCTTGGGGTTATTTTTCCCCAAGAAGATTAGTTCCTCCCTCCTTGAGATCAAGAAATCAACTTTTTTTCTTTCTTAGAATTTGCTTGTAAGCTTTTATGTTTATTTCTTTCTGGCTTGACTCTTTCAAAGTTTTCCTTGCTGTTTTGCATTCCTCATCAAACCAAACATTAACCAAAAAGCAGTTTGTTTCAAATTTCCTATTTTTTCCTATTTTGCATTATGTAAGTGCGCTTTGGATTAAATTTGTTAGCTCATGGCTATGAAGGCCCCGGGACAAAATTTTCTCCTTGTTAAACAACCTCTTTAGCGCTATCTTGAAGGTGTTACAGTTTTTTTGAGTCAACAAAATTCTGCCCTTTGAAGGAGGTTGTTGAATGTGCTGATTTTTATTCCCATGTTGTTGTTCAACCAACGTTAGACTTAAATAGATCGGTTTATGATCAGATTTCAACTCCCATAGTTGTTCACCAATCAAAACTTCCTCCATTTTCTCACACAAGCCATGTGAACAAATTGCATAGTCTACTACACTTGCTCCATTGTAGGTATTGTAGGTGAAATTGCTAGAATTCACCCATCTAGCCAACCCATTACAAATGATTAGGTTAAATGCCCCACATAAAGTAAGCAGTTGTTCCCCAAAGAAGTTGCATCTTTTGTTGTCCTATGAGACTCTTGTCCACTGATGATTACTTTCTTCTATAAGCCAAATGGGGTTGCAACCTTCGTTACAACGAATAATACTAGCTTGTTCACATGCTGTCCTAGCATTGAAATCACCCACTATAAGGAATTCACTTAGTTGAGAGTACACCACAATATCGTTTTTTAAGGCTGCAAAGGGGTTTTTGTGGTCAAGCCCCTTATTTTTGTAAGTTTTTGAAACTTGTGGGGCAAAATAACATGCTGCAATTCTGATGATGTTACCATTTTCTGATATTTTAAACCAAATGAGTTGTTTATTTGAGTCTTCTCTTTCTCACTGAATGACATGACCTTTTTTGTTCTTCACTAAGACCATGATACCCTTGTGTCTTTTACCATTTTCAGCTGCTTTGTTCCACACTGCCATCTTCACATACTCTTCAAACATAGGTGTCTTGCACATTTCATGCTCATGCGTTTCCAATAGACAAATTATGTCTCTATCTTTCGCGATAGGTCCTAACCCAAGTCCCTGCCTCCAAGGATAACCTCTGCAATTCCAACAAACTAATCTTAAGGAAACATGGGAGTAATTTGATTGCTATTTGTTTTGGTCTACATGACTCAAAGTTGAGTCTTCACCCCTATTTGTCCATACTGACCTTGTTTCATATTTTCCTGCTAATGAAATTGTTGTCTCTTCTTGGCTACCAACTTCTTGTCCTATTTTAGAATGAGGACCGAAAAAAGCAATAACAACTTTTCTTTTGAACAACCATGCCCTTTTGCTGTCATCTCTTGCTTCCCTAACCTTTGACAACTCTTCCCTTCTTTCCTCTTGCTGTCTAATAGTTAAATCTTTGTCTAGAAAAAAACGAGAGCCTCTCAAGAGTTGCTTCTTGCCAAGGAGAATTTGCTTGTCACATATGCTTGACATGATGACTTTTATGGGCCTAGCTCTCTCGCCACTAGGCTTACCCACCCTCCATGCTTGGCAAATTCGGCCTTACCAAAGCAACTCGTCCTTCAAAAATTCACTTGCAAGATCAAGAGTACACTCATTTTTTTCCATACTTTCTCATACCTTTGATAATTACGTTTGCTTCTCTGCCTTGTCTTTCCTTGTTTTCTCTACCTTGCATCTCGTCCCCCTGGTTATGTGTTTCTTTTTCCTTATGAACATAATTGCTAATGACTTGTGTCCAAGTTTTGGAATTTTTTGTAAAATCTCTTTTCTCTTCATCCCTTGCTTTCACTCCATGGGTGTATGCTTGTTCACCTGTTTTCTCTTCAGCTTTGGGTGTTTTAGAGTTAATCCCCTCTCTAATTTCCACAATAGAATCTTCTCTGATTTGCCCGACATCCTTCAAGGCTTGCCATTCAACCTTTCCTTCCAAAAGGACTTCTTTCAACAATGTCACTTGATCTGTTAAAACTTTATTGTTTTCTGCTAAGTCTCGATTTTCTACTGCCAATGTTCCACCAAGACTCCGAGATGGGGGGACGCAGGTTCGAGGAGACGCACAGGGGGGATGTGTGGAAGCACCCCCAAATTTTAGGGATACACACACATATATAGTTTTTAAAATAAAAATAATAATGATTCAATTTCAACAATAAAAATTCATTCCATGCAAATTCATCAGTAAAATGATAAATCAAAATAATAAATACTACTAAATTGAAAATTTAAATTTGTAAATGATATAAGCATGATTCACATTCAAATTTAGTAATGAAATATATTGATTCATAAATCATAAATGAAACATAAATAGTAAAATAAAAACATTAATACTTATCATTCATCATTCTAGAATCTAATTATTACTAAGAAAAATAGTAGACTAAACTCAAAAATAGTAAAGAGTGATGAGTCAAAGACTTGGTCTGAGGTCATTAGTATCTAGAGTCAAGACTTAAAAGTTTAAACTGAAAATTAACAATGGACAATAAAGTTTAAACATTGAAAATAAAATGAGCATCATGGAGTCAATCTCATTGACTGGTCCTCTACATCCATCTGCTGCATGAAGTCATCGAGACCATCAAAGGGAATGTCACTATCTATCTCTGAGTCAGATTCACTCTCGTGAGTAATGTATGGCACACCAACCAAACCATGCTGTAACTCTTCTGATTCATCCTCCTCATCTATCTGTGCACCATCCCCTGGATCCACATCCCAACGTGTCGTTGGTCCCCTTTGATACTCTCGTGTCTTCCTATGTGCGAGATGTAGGGCATTGTGCACTGCAACTAACTTCTCTGCTCTTTGAGAGGCAAGTCTATTCCTCTTGACAGAGGGGATGAAGCTATATGTGGACCAATTCCTCTCTACTGCGGAGGAACTAGCAATTTTAGACAACAAGGGAATAACAAGATGTTGGATCTCTGGAGCGTCATCCCCATGCATGGTCCACCAACCAATGGGGTCATCCTTGCCTAAGTCATTGTGATCTTCCCTCACATCATGCTTGTTGAAGGGACCATTCAGACTTGCAAACTGCATCCACTGTCTCCTCAGTGTTTTCCCCTCTTCTGCATTGTACATATTCGTAATGGCAGCTCTAAATCTCTTCTTGACCTCTCGATCCGCAATGGGAAGAATTCTACTAGGCCTTGCCACATACCATTTTGGGTTGAGTGCATACACTGCCACGTGCAAATGTGTGTTCGTTCGATCCCACCTACGCTGAATAATAGGTTGAATCTGGGTCGTATAGAATTGTAAGGGGGGATCTCTCTCATGAATGGCTACCTTCACTTGACCCAACATGCTATCAAAAGTCTCATAGATCTCTCCAAGACTAGGAGAATCTGTGTCAGTGTAGCGCATGAACTCAACTATAGGGCGTAAGAGTGACACCAAATAACCACAATCTGTCCACCAATCATTATCCAATATCTAAACCCTGATTTTCTTGCCCTCATCTGTCTTGGATTCTGCCAACCTACTCCATTCCGATGTCACAACCATGGCTTGCAATGCTGGTTGCACCTCCAACATCATCTCCAACAAGAGAAAATAACTAGCATATCTAGTCTCTGTGGGCTTGAGGAATTCCTTCTTGGAGTGAGCTTGTACATGGCTAAGGAGGTGTGGTGGTTGCAAATAAACATTTTCACATTTCTCATAGTTGTCACCAAGATGGATACCCACTCAATGTTTTCAATGTATTTCAATGCATTGTTGAGTGCATGCACACAAGAAGGGGTAAAAAAAATATGCTTGTATTTGTTGAATTTTTTTATGCTTGATCAACTTGTTAACATTCTATTCAATTTTACAATAGCATAAGCATCATGAAGCATAAAACCTAACCATAAATTGCATCATACAAATATCCAAGATCACAAGAACATAACCATGCACAAGATGCACAAGAGATATCCTGGGAAACCCTTCTTCACAAGGGAGAAAAACCCAGCGACAACCTTTCACTAGATAATAAATTTTCCAAGAGAAAATCCCATCACCAAGAAGAAGTGCACTAGAATATCAAGAGGCTAGCGCTACATAAGAGAGAGAAAGTGATCCAAGTGTTATGACAAAATGAGAGATAGTTCTCTCTATTTATACAAGTCCAATGTGAACTTATCCTGTCCAAAAGGCGTTTCTTCATCCAGACCGACTTTAGCTGATTAGGTCTTCTACACAAGACGGTGGGCTTCTGATTAGGTTTTTTACACAAGATTTTGGGCTTCTTCTTGTCTTTGGTCATCATAGTGAAAGACTGCATCAATACATCACACATGGCTGCACCCAGTGTGGACGTCCTCATCTCTTCTAGGGGCTACGATCCACTAGAACAAGTCATCATCATCGTCAAGGGCTTCTCCCTCATGATGTGTCCACTTGGTCAACTCCCAAGTGACATGTCCACATAGTTTTCTCCCATGGGACGTTGGGTGCCACCCTTGCCACTCCTATGACAAGTGTCATGCTCAACTCAGTCACAGAGGAGCGTTCTCCAAGTCAACCCATCCCGATATGGGGAGAAGATCAGGGGCGTCCCCACAGATCAACCTAGCCCATCCACCTGGGGAGAAGACCCATCTCAGGTCAACCCATCCCAACAAAAATGAGGAGAAGACCCGTCTCAGGTCAACCTAGCTCAGTCCATCGGGGAGAAGATAGGGAGAAGGCACAGGTCGATCCAACCCATTTCTTTGGGGAAAAGACTTGAAGAATGTCTTACGAAGATGCAATCATCAACACTCTCTCTAAGCAAGAGGGACATTCTCTGTCACGCCAAGTTTATCACGAAAGTACACGAACTTCGACCTGGCAAGGGGCTTGGTGAGAACATATGCGATCTGCTCATCGATAAGAAGGTATTCCACTTGAACTTCCTTCCTCTGCACAATATCACGAATATAGTGATACTTGATCTCAACATGTTTGGTACTGCCATGATATACTAGATTCTCTGAGAGCTTCACGCAGCTTTGGTTTTCACAATGTATCACGGTGGGATTCAACATCTGACCAAACAATCCTGCAAGGAGCTTGCAGAGCCATACTACTTCGCATACTGTCGTACATACTACAATGTACTCGACTTTTGCAGTACTCAGGGCCACAAAAGTTTGCTTCCTGTTGCACCAAGAAACCATGGCAGATCCTAGGTTGAAGCAACATCCAGATGTGCTCTTTCTATCAATTCTGCTTCCTTCCCAATCTGAATCGACATATCCTTGCAATCTCATGTTGATACTAGAAGCATACCTTAGGCCATATCCAACCGTGCCTCGTAAGTATCTCAACACATGCTTTGCAGTCACCCAATGTATCTGTCTCGGCTGACTCATGAAATGGCTAAGTGGATTCATTGCATAGCAAATATCAGGTATGGTATTAACCATATACATTAGTGATCCAATCAACTGTCGATACATAGTCGGATCAATCAAGTCTGAATCAGAAAAAGACTCACTCAACTTCTTCAGATTCGTCACCATTGGTGTGGTCATGGACGTACAATCTGTCATACCAAATCTCCTCAAGATCTCAACTGTGTACTTTCCTTGACTCAGGAAGCTCTCATCAGTTCTCTTCCATACCTCAAGTCCCAAGAAGTAATGCATCATTCCGAGATCCTTCATCTCAAATTTAGAAGCCAACTCATGCTTGCACCAAGTAATGAGATGCTCTGCTCTGGTGAGGAATAAATCATTAACATACATGATCAGAATCATGGATTCACCATTATCAACTTTATAATACAGGTTGGCATCAACAACACTTTTTCTGAAACCTAGACTCATCAGGTATCCATCAATCCTCGCATACCAAGCACGAAGGGCCTGCTTGAGTCCATATAGAGCTTTCTTCAACCTACACACATGGGACTCCTTCCCATGAATCACAAAGCCACCTGGCTGCTCAATATACACTTCTTCCTCAATCTCGCCATTGAGAAAGGTTGTCTTCACGTCCATCTGATGTAGTCTCACACCCAAGGCTGAAGCAAGTGAAATAATCGTCCGAATGGAGGCATATCGAGCAACATGAGCAAAAGTCTCCTCATAGTCTATTCCCTCCACCTGAGATAATCCTCTGGCCACAAGTCTCGCTTTGTGTTTCTCAATGCTCCCGTCAGTTGCATGTTTTATCTTATAAATCCACTTGGAAGTCACAACAGACTTCCCTTTGGGTTTTGGAACAATGTCCCACACATCATTCTTCATGATGGATTGATACCCCTCCATCATGGCATCCCTCCATACCGACTGACTAGATGCCTCCTCAGAATTGGAAGGCTCATAATCAATGATGTGGCTCATGGCTGCTATATAACTTGAGAATCTCTGGGGTCTCTTACTTTCTCTGAAAGTACCACGAGGAGTTGCATGTCCCTCTGCCTCCTGCAAAGTCTGACGAGCCCAAGTATGTCTTTTCCGACCCATTGTAATTTCTCTAGGAACATCAATAGGATGTACTGGCTCAATATGATCAACATGATCAACAAGATTAATAGTCTCTACTGGCTTGTCTGGATCTCTCTATACCGCTGGGGTGTGAGGTGAGGAAGACACCATCTCTTCTTCTCTCTCATTGTCAGTCTCTTTGTGAGACCTTCTTGATTTTGTGAAGGAAACTTCCTCCTCAAAGGAAAAATCTCGACTTACATCGATCTGTCTCTGACCTGAGATGTAGATCCGATATGCCTTCGATGATTCACTGTACCCAAAAAATGTGCCCTTCCTGCTAGAGGGTTCTAGTTTTGATCT
This sequence comes from Picea engelmannii, assembly GCA_009831015.1. Lineage (NCBI taxonomy): Eukaryota > Viridiplantae > Streptophyta > Pinopsida > Pinales > Pinaceae > Picea > Picea engelmannii. The sequence continues at coordinate 32,367 of ML819156.1, read as the reverse complement.
TTTCTCCTTAGGTACATGAATGTAGACTAGACACCCAAATATATTGAAGTGTCCTACTTCAGGATTAACTCCGATGAATGCTGCTTTGAAAGTTATGCTCTTCAAAATCTTGTGAGGAATTTTGTTCTGCACATATACTGTAGTCATGGATGCTTCTGCGCAAAGAAACATCGGTAAACTATGATCATGGATCATTGCCTTAGTTGCTTCCACAATAGACTTGTTCTTCATTTCTGCAACTCCATTATGTTGAGGGTTGTAAGGAACAATGTACTCCATCTTGATCCCTACCTCAATGGATAAATCACTGAAACATTTGGAGGTATATTCTCCTCCATTATCTAATCTCAAGGTCTTAATCTTCCTTCCGGTCAGGGTTTCAATCTGAGCTTTAAATTCTTTGAATCTGACAAGTACTTCTTTTGACTCCTTGGATTCAAGAAGTAAATCCATGTTTTCCTTGAGTAATCATCAATGAAAATCACATAGTATAAGTATCCAATCAAGGAGGCAACCGTCATAGGTCCATACAAATATGAATGTATTAGATCCAAGTTTCCTTTGGATCTGCTGTCACTACTCGAAAACATCCCCTTGGAATTCTTGCCAAGAGCACAACCTATGCAAATGCCATCATGCTCAACACGAAGTGGTGTAAGTCCAATCACCATCTTCCTCAGAGTGGGAAGAGCTCTGTAATGTAAGTGAGAAAGTCTTCTATGCCAAAGCTCACTCAGATTGATAGAATCATATACAAGTGCGTGAACTGGATGAACTATCAATTTGTACAAGCTGTCTTCTCGAACACCAATTACATTGGCTGAATCCATACTAGAGTTCTTGTGCCATGCAAGAAATTTTCCATCAGAGAAGGAAACCTTGTAGCATTTGTCCTCTTAAGGATGAAATAGAGACAAGGTTCCTTCTCATCCCCGATACAAACAATACATCACTCAAATGAAGTGGAATAACTAGGTCTAGTTGAAGGGAAGTGGTTCCAGTTCCCTTCACAACATATCTAGCATCGTCACCAAGTACAACATGTAACCGAGAATCCTTCTCTACTAGTTCAGTGAGATGTTCTTTATATCTAGTCATATGTTTGGAAGCACCATTGTCAATCAACCAGATATTATTGCTAGTAGGAATCGTACATGAGATAGCTGAGATGAAGAAGAACTCTTCAGTAGGATCAGATCTGGTGTGAGGTGGATCTTCATCAACGTTGGGAGTGGTTGCATGCCTCCTTCCTTTCTTTCGTATAGGATAGTCTCTGGCATAATGTCCATATTTTTCACATCTGTAACACTAAATTCTTGACATGTCTTTCTCCTTGTGTTCATGAGCCTGATGTGGCTTTCGTTTCCTCTGAAATATTTCCTTACCTTTTCCTCTTCCTCTACCTTTCCTTGCATGAGAGGCAAGAGCATGACTTTCATCATGATGGGAACTATGTGCACCTCTCACTGCAAGTCTTGTCTCCTCCTGAGTGCAGTCTACCCATAATTGATCAAACTTAGGCAATTTGGATAGTCCACTGATGCTCTGGATGAATGGCTCCTAATGAATTGGAAGACCATTGAGGGTTAGCATTACCAACTCTTTGCTTGAGATAATTTCTCCAATGGCGCCTAACTAATCTTTGATCTCAACAATTTTCATGAAGAAGGTGGCAACTGTATCTGCCTTGGTCACTTTAATATTATGAAGCTGGTGCTTCAAGGCAATGGCTCTGTTGGTGTTCTTAATTTCAAACAACTTTTTCAAAGCATCAAACATCTCTTTGGATGTCTTCATTGGGGAGATGTGTGGAATAAGACGATTATTCACAGAGTAAATAATTATCTTTCTAGCCTTAGCGTCATTTTTCTTCCACTGAGTTTTCTCTGATGCATCTGCTGGTTATGGTACAAATTCCTCCACAAACTTCATTAGGCCACTCTCCTCTAGAGTGATGACTAATATTGATTTCCATGAGTTGAATTTAGAGGCTCCAACAAGCCTATCTTCCACAGGAACATTTACCACCATGATTGCAAAAACCCTAGAAACCCTAGGGACAAAATCTGCAGAAACCGTAGAAACCCCAGGGATGAAAATCCAAACTCTTTCAATTTGCAATCTGAAAGTTGCATGTGATGCACTGGACTAATATGTACCTGTCTATGAAGAGATTAGGCTCAACGACCAAGGGAAAGTGATAAGACTAGCTTGACAAGGAAAAAGGGTAAGGGCCATTTTTGTAGTTGCAACAAGAAGGTGACGAATAACATAGAAAGGTACTATAAAAACTTGTGTGATGGCTTCCTTAGGAACACTGCTCTGATCCCATGTTGATTTTTTTTTATGCTTGATCAACTTGTTAACATTCTATTCAATTTTACAATAGCATAACCATCATGAAGCATAAACCCTAACCATAAATTGCATCATACAAATATCCAAGATCACAAGAAGATAACCATGCACAAGATACACAAGAGATATCCTAGGAAACCCTTCTTCACAAGGGAGAAAAACCCAGCTGCAACCTTTCACTAGATAATGAATTTTCCAAGAGAAAAACCCATCACCAAGAAGACGTGCGCTAGAATCTAAAGAGACTAGTGCTACACAAGAGAGAGAAAGTGATCCAAATGTTATGAAAAAATGAGAGATAGTTCTCTCTATTTATACAAGTCCAATGTGAACTTATCCCGTCCAAAAGGTGTCTCTTCATCCAAGACAACTTTAGCTAATTAGGTATTCTACACAAGACATTGGGATTCTTCTTGTCTTTGGTCAACATAGTGAAATGATGCATCAATACGACACACATGGCTGCACCCAGTGTGGACTTCCTCATCTCTTCTAGGGGATACGACCCACTAGAACAAGTCATCATCATCGTCAAGTGCTGCTCCCTCATGATGTGTCCACTTGGTCAACTCCCCAGTGACATGTACACATGGTATGCTCCCATGGGACGTTGGGTGCCACTCCAAGACAAATTTCCACTCCTATGACAAGTGTCATTCTTAACTCAGTCACAGAGGAGCGTTCTCCAAGTCAACCCAACCAGATATGGGGAGAAGATCAATGGCGTCCCCACAGATCAACCCAACCCATCCACATGGGGAGAAGACTTGTCTCAGGTCAACCCAACCTAGCACAACTAAGGAGAAGACCCGTCTCAGGTCAACCCAACTCAGTCCATCGGGAATAAGACAAGGAGAAGGCAAAGGTCGATCGAGCCCATTGCTCTGGGAGAAGACCTGAAGACCTGAAGAATGTCTCACGAAGCTGCAATCATCAACACTATTTACTTTGAATGAACAACCCAACTGATTTGCACACTTCTATTGCATCTGTCACAACCTGTACAACATTGATGGGCCGAACCTCCTCTATAGCATCTCGAAGAGCTCAAATTGGAAAGTTGCGTCTTTTCTCTTTCCAGAATAATCAATAGCTCTAAGAAACAAAGCCCCCTTTCTGCATGTAACTATGATGTTGATGAGTGGACGTTTGGTAATGTCTGTCCACCAATCCATGACAATAGAACAACCTTCCCTCACCCATGTCTGTCTCATTCACTCTTTGTGCACAATGATATTGGACACTTGTCTATCTAAGATCACAATCCTCAACTTATGTTCACTTGGGGGCACATATGGGGGTCCTGCTATTGCAATTACCTTGACCATCTTCTTATAATAAGGAGAGAGACTACCATGGAAAGGAATGCCATTGGAAAAGAAAACTTTCCAAATGGAATCATCTGTATCATCACGATTCAATTTACTATGCATGCCTACAATAGTTGGTCCCATTGCACAAGAACGATAACCCTTATATTTGGATGAAGATACCGATATCCCACTATCAATAGGAGATGGTGGAGGCATATAGCTCATGGATGATTTCTTTTCTTTTGATTTTATTTTGTAGCTTGTAGCTGCTTCTGCATTCTGATAACCTTCGCTCATGAAATTTTGGCTATCGAAGGTGCCTCTTGCATTTGCTGCCATTTGTATCCTCAAAAGCTCGGATCTTTTCGGCATGCTTAATTTTGCACATACAATAACCCCTTTGCCACATATTCCCAAAAGGTGCATCTTAACTCAACTATAACTCCTAGTCCAAGGATGGACACAAATATTGCATGTCCATTTGTGTGTCCCACCTCTTTTGCCTCCTGGTTTTTTGGTGGTTGAGGAGCCAACTACTTTGGTGGCATATAGAGAAAGTGGTTTTCTTGGATCTAATGTCCCCTTTGCATAACTTGCCAGTATCTTTGGTAGGGATAGATCATGGTCTTGGGTTTCATTCAATGATGATGAGGTGTTGCGAGTCCCACTTTCAACCTGTGTCCCACGACCAAGATGACTCTTTGTTTGGGTATTTTAATCACTATCAGTGTCACTGGGTGTCACTGTGATCACTCATGCTACTGTTTTATAAATTTTATGTGCATGTTTTTAATTTATGACAACCTGCAACAAGGGTTCTTCATTCATTTTTTGATTTTATAAAATTATTTAATTATATGGTTAACTACATACCTAAATGTTGAGTTTGAAGGGTAAAAATGAACATTTATGATAAAAACTAAAAAAACGGCTCAGAAATTAAAAAACAACAAGCAGGAAATTAAAAAACCCTACCTACCCACTGCTAGAAGAAGAAGTTTGTTGAAGAAGAAATCCACTCGCTGCAATTTTTTTAATTTTATTTCCCCAGGTCGTGTCTCCCTCATCCGTCCTCTGCAATTTCCCTCACCCGTCGGCTTCCCTCTCACCAGTTGACTTCCCTCCCTCTCCCGTCAGCTTCCCTCCCTCACCCGACTTCTCTCCCTCTCACGTCGACTTGCCTCCCTCTCCTGACTTCTCTCCCTCTCACCCGTCGACTTCCCTCTCACCTATCGACATCTCTCCCTCACGCGCCGACTTCTTTCCCTCACCCGTCGGCTGTTGCCCTCATGTGTCGGCTTGTCTAATCTCTCCCTCACTTGCCTCACGACTGTCTCCCCTCACTTATCTCATGACTGTCTCCTTCACTTTCCAAACTCTCTCACTCCCTCGTGCTGTGTCTCTCAACAATTGCTAGGGGCAATAATGGGGGCTCGGGCTGCTTAAGTGGCTGTTCGAATAGTGGCGTGCACCGAAGCCTGGGGGACACGTCCCTGTGGAACACTGGTAGCAGCTGAGCGGGTGACCGAGTGTTAGAGGATGACAGAGGTGTAGGAAAAGGCCGCAACAAAACTAGCTGCCAAACAAGCCGTCGACCAGCTAGATGACCACTGAGGCAAGCCGTCAGCTAAGCCAATAGACGCCAGAGTGCCGCCATGTCAGCCCAACAATGCCAGGGAGGCGCAAAGACAACCTCAGGCAACAACAGGGTAGGTTTGAGAAACCTCGGGCAATAGGTAGATTGCCCAGAATTATTTGGCCAACGAGCATCACTGCTAGGCAACATGATGAGATAGCTAGACAATGACCAAGACAGCTCTGGGTAGGTCCAGAAAGGGCTTGGGCAGCCCAAAAAAGGACCCAGACATTAGTAGAAGTTTGCAGGCAGCCTTGGGCAGGGGTCCAAAGTGCGGGTACCAGACAGAGGCTCCCAGGGAGGGATCTAGGCAATTGATTTTTTTTTTTCGTTGAGTGGATTGCAAGTAATGGCAAGTAGGGTGACAGAGAACGAGGAGCAGGTAGCTCCAAAGGTTGAGCAACTCAGAGGGAGTCAACCTTCAAGTTAAGGTGGGAAAGAAATACCTTACAAGTCTGTCCACAAGAAGTCATGGTTTGAGATGGCCATGTAGGATGCTTGTTAATGTTTTATGCCATTATTATAGTTCTTTGCATTTCAATAGATAAGAGCAACATAAGAACAAGATCACTGAGAAATACACATTCACAAGAGACACAACATTTATCCTGAGAAACCCTATAGGGGAAGAAAACCCAACAAAAACTTCCTTATCATAAATTGCCAATACAATGTCAAGAGATAACTCAAACCAATACAGATAGTCCTCTCCAAAAGATGTGCCACTCTTCTCCCTCTCTCCAATTGGTAAGTTGCAGCTTGCCTCTTAGAAAATGAACAAGTGTGTTGTGTGATAAAGTGAGGCGCTAGCCTCTCTCTATATATAAGTCTGGCACGTGTGAAGGCTCTTCACTGGCAGGGCCAACCTCTCACTCTGGGTGGGTAAACCCACCTTTATTATATTTCTGGGTCTCAATAATAACTGCTGGGGCCGACTTCTTATTCTGCCTATTACAATTGTTTGTTGACCAATCCGCAAAAGGGGATTTGGTCCTAATACAATTACC
>ML819156.1:0-25572 GCA_009831015.1 Picea engelmannii | reverse complement strand
AATACACACAACGTCTTGCTTTACGTCTAACAGCGAGGTCAGAAGCAATGACTCATCTTGCTTTACGTCTAACAACGAGGTCAGAAGCAAGGAATACATATATACTCCCCCTTTCAGGGAGGGTCCTTTCGGACTATACCAAGATTATCTCGAAAGTGTTCAAACTTTACACGAGATAGAGGTTTGGTCAACACATCAACAACCTGTTCATCTGTGCTAATTACTGGAGCTTCAAGGCTCCTCTCCGTACCATGTCGCGGATGAAATGATAACAGATCTCTATGTGTTTCAACCTGTCATGGAATACATGATTCTCTGTCATCTTTATGCAGCTCTGGTTGTCACATAGAATCACGGTTGCTCTAATCTCCAAGTCAAATAGGTCAGTCAGCAACTTTCGAAGCCATATAGCTTTGCAGCTAGCAGAACATGCGACAATGTACTCTGCTTCTGCTGTGCTGAGAGCAATACTGGATTGCTTCCTACTCTGCCACGAGATCATGGCCGATCCCAAATTGAAACAACATCCGAAAGTGTTTTTTATGTCAGCAACTCTTCCTGCCCAATCTGAATCAGTGTATCCACTCAATGTGAAGTCATGATCTCCATCATAGCTGAGACCATAATCCATTGTACCTTTAAGGTACCTCATCACATGTTTTGCAGCCACTAGGTGAACACGTCTGGGCTCTACCAGAAACTGACTCAAGGTGTTCACTGCAAAACAAATGTCTGGTCTGGTGTTCGTCAGGTACATTAGTGATCCAATAATCTGTCTGTATAATGTGACATCTATCAAGTCTGACAAAGTATCAACCAACAACTTCAGTTTCGTTTCCATGGGTGTATTCATGGACTTACATTCTAGCATGTCGAATCTCTTTAAGATTTCGACTGTGTACTTCCCTTGGTTAAGGAAGATCATTTCTGGACTCTGTCATGCCTCAAGGTCTAAGAAGTAATGCATTAGGCCAAGGTCTTTCATTTCAAATTCTGCGACAACTCTCTTTTTACATTCAATGATGAGCTTTTCTTCTCCAGTTAAGAATAAGTCATCCACATACAGTAGTAGGATTACTGGTTCATTATCCATAATTTTGAAGTAGAGATTTGAGTTTGCTTTACTCTTGGTAAAGCCTAAGCTCGTCAAGAGGCTGTCTATATGGCCATACCAAGCTCTGGGAGCTTGCTTCAATCTGCAGACATGAGACTTCCTGTCTTCAACCTGAAATCCTTGGGGTTGCTCTATATACACTTCCTCTTTGATAACACCATTTAGGAAAGCTGTCTTCACGTCCATCTGGTGCAGCTTCCATTTCATCTTAGCTGCAAGAGCTATGATGGTTCTAATTGAAGTGTATCTGGCTACATGAACGAATGTCTCTTCATAGTCAATGCCTTCTTTCTGGGAAAAGCCACGAGCAACAAATCTTGCTTTAAATTTCTCAATACTTCCATCAACAACATGTTTTATTTTGAAGAACCATTTTGATGATACCACGTCCTTACCTTTTGGTCTGGGAACTATTTCCCATACACCATTCTTTATTATGGATTGGTATTCCTCTGTCATGGCATATGCTTATTCCTTCTTTTGAATGGCTTCTTCAAAGCAGGTAGGTTCTTCATCAAGTAGATTACACATCAAAGCCGTGTAACTGGAGAATGGCTTTGGTCTTGTCACCTGTCTCGTGTTTCCTTCTGGAACACCATACTTCTCTCCATCTTGAATAAGCTCTCTTGCCCAAGCAAAATTTCTTTTATGGCAGAAGGTCATTTGAGTAGGTTCTTGAACTTCTATTATATCATGGTCTTCAAGAGTCTCCTCATCAGGGGAAGTTATGACTTCCCTTACTGGTTTTGCAGCCCTGAGAATTTCCCTCACGGATTCTGCAATCCTGGGATTTACAGGTTCCTCTTCATATACTTCTTTAAGCTGGCATCTTCTTGATTTCTTAAGTGCTGCTTCTTCATCAAAGGTCACGTCCCTGCTGATTTCAATGTGGCGGTGACTAGGTATGTAGATTCTGAAGGCCTTGGAGACCTCACAGTATCCCACAAATATTCCCTTCTTTCCGGAGGGTTCCAACTTGTTTCTTTTCTCTTTTGGTATATGAATAAACACTGGACAACCAAATATTTTTTAGGTGGCTTACCTCTGGCTTCTTTTTGGTGAACATCTCTTCTGGGGTCTTGAACCCAAGTGCACTATGGGATAATCTGTTCTGCACATAAACAGATGCCATTGCTGCTTCTGCCCATAAGCACATAGGAAGATCTTGATCGTGAATCATGGTTTTTACAACTTCCATAATTGTTTTGTTCTTCATTTCAGCTACACCGTTTTGTTGAGGATTATAGGGAGTAGTGAGTTCCCTCTTGCTCCCAACATCTCTGCTGAAGTTCACGAACTCTTTTGAGGTATATTCTCCTCCATTATCTGACCTGAGTATCTTGATATTTCTTTCAGAAATATTCTCTATCAAGGCTTTAAATTCCTTGAATTTATTGAATACTTCATCTTTAGATTTCAAGAAATATATCCAGGTCTTACGAGAATAGTCATCAATAAATGATACATAGTATACATACCTGCTAATGGAGGATGATGGCATTGGACCACACACGTCTGAATGAATGAGTTCCAATACTCCTTCTGCTTTGCTATCCCTTTTTGGAAAAGGGTTATTGATATTCTTCCCTTGCGCACACCCATTGCATATGCCTTCTTGATCAACCTTGAGTTCTAGTAAACCCGTGACAACTTTTCATATGTATGGTAGTGCCTTGTATTTGATGTGGGCTAATCTTTTATGCCAAAGTTCTCATGAGTTTTCGATGGCATGGGTCATGGCGGTTTCTGGGTGACCCTTCATCTTATATAAGCCATTTTCTTCATTTCCGATGACGATTGCTTCATTTATGGTTTCTCCCTTATCCCACATAAGCACTTCTCCATCTATGAAGACAACTCTATAGCCTTTCTTGTCTAAAGCTGATATGGAGAGTAAGTTCTTCTTCAAGCCCGATACATAGAGTACGTCTTTCATTGTTATTGAGTTTTTTGAATCTATTTTATAGTTTGATTCTCCCACTCCCTTGATGGGATATTGGTAATCATCTCCAAGAGTCACTTTTTGAGAAAACTTCTTTTTTCGAAATACAAGAGAGAGTATTTTTCTTACCCGTCATGTGTTTTGATGCACCGCTATCAATGAGCCATGTGTCCTCTCCAGGTGATACCGATCCTGAGAGGGCCGAGATCAAGACATGGTCCTTAATCATCTTCATAGGTGGTTCTTCATCTTCGACTATGTGGGCATGTTGCCTCTTGTATTCTTCTCTTCTGACTGGACAAGAATTCACCTTGTGTCCCATCTTATCACAATGATAACATTGTATGGATGAGAGATCTCTTCCCTTGTGTTGTCCTTTCTTCTAAAAATTTCTTGGATGAGATTCTTTGTTGTTGAATTTGTTTGATGGTTGAGGCTCTCTATGAGTTTCCCTTTTGAAGTAGGGTTTCTTTCTTCCTCCTTTTGTATGAGTAGCTAGGGCTTGATCATCATCTCTTGCTAGTAGTGCTTCACGGTTAGCTACCCTTGTCTCTTCTTGGATGCATTCTTCCCATAGGCTCTCAAACTATAGTTTCTCATTTATGGCACATATCGTCTGGATGAAAGCATCCCAAGGTCTTGTGAGACCATTTAGGGCCGTCATTACGAATTTTTTTTCATCTATAGTGTCTCCAATCACTTTTAACTGTTCTTTAATTTCTGAGATTCGGGAGAAATATTCTTGAATCATTTCTCCTTTCTGCATCTTGGTATTCTTCAATTGAGATCTTAGGTTCATCTTTCAGTTGATGTTCTTTCCTTCGTATAGTTTGCTTAGAGATTCAAACATCTCTTTCAGAGTTTTCTTGGACAATACATATGGGATCAAGTGGTCTTTTATTGAATCTACAATGATTCTTTGAGCCCTGATTAAGTACTTCTGATGCTTCGCTTTCTCTACGACATCTTTAGGTTCCTCTACTTCTTCTTTGATGAATTTTGCTAGGTCATTCTCTGCAAGGATCACACTGATCCTATACTTCCAGGCATGGGAGTTGTTTATGCCTTCTAGTTTCTCAACAAGCTTTGTGCTCGCAGACATCTTGTACTTGAGGCTATGAAAAATGACCAAAAATGAAAATGCTTAAAATCAAATTTTGACCTTACCAGGAGGTGCGCTTGGCTGAGGCGAGTAGCCTGGTGTACTTGGATATGAGAAAATCCAATTTTTTTCCCTTCAAATCTGATCTGCGGATTTCTGGACTAGTGCTTCTGGTACTTCTGGTACACTGGTACTTCTGGTACACTGGTGAAACTAGGGTTTCACTTTCCGGGAGATCCAGCCACTGAAAATGTGCGCTCTAAGTGCCAAAATTATCCTTGGGGGAGGGCACAACTTTCTAGGTGGTTTTGGAGCTGAAAAGCTTCACTTTTGAAAAACCCTAATTTGCAGGTATTGCAAGAGTGACGTTTTTCTCTTGCGAAATATGCTTCCTTCAGGTTGGCTTTGATACCATGTTAATGTTTTATGCCATTATTATAGTTCTTTGCATTTCAATAGATAAGAACAACATAAGAACAAGATCACTGAGAAATACACATTCACAAGAGACACAACATTTATTTTGGGAAACCCTCTAGGGGAAGAAAACCCAACAAAAACTTCCTTATCATAAATTGCCAATACAATGTCAAGAGATAACTCAAACCAATACAGATAGTCGTCTCCAAAAGATGCGCCACTCTTCTCCCTCTCTCCAACTGGTAAGTTGCAGCTCGCCTCTTAGAAAATGAGCAAGTGTGTCGTGTGATAAAGTGAGGCACTAGCCTCTATATATATATAAGTCTGGCACGTGTGAAGGGTCTTCACTGGCAGGGCCGACCTCTCACTCTAGGTGGGTAAACCCACCTTTATTATATTTCTGGGTCTGAATAACAACTGCTAAGACTTCTTATTCTGCCTATTACAATTGTCTGTTGACCAATCCGCAAAAGGGGATTTGGTCCTAATACAATTACCGACATGATTAATCCACAATGGGGATTAATCTTATAAATAATATATCAATAATAATAAGAATACTCTTTGCAGTTACATTATTTCAACAATGCTTAGGAGTAAGAGGCTTCTAAGAGCATGATCAGAGGCAATAAGTCTTCAGAGCAGGGTTTGAGTGAGATGGCCTGGAATAACTTCTGTGTTAGAGGGAGCAACCAATCAGGTGGATTGGATATAAACCATGGTAGTAGATCGGATAATGAAGACAAAGTCCCTTCTAGAGAGTGGAAGTACCTTCCTCGCTAAGAGGGCGTGTTGGTTTTTGTAGCTTCAGACATGTACTGCCACAAAGGCTTGTTGTCTAGCATGTGGAAGTCGTCCTTGTAACCTCTCAATAGACCTTAGGGAGTTCACTTTATGAGATAAATATTAAAGTGAATGTTCTTTTGTTAATTAAATTAAATGCCTAAGTTAATGGCATTAGTAACTTAAGCGAGTGTGTGATTAAGTCATGACCGTTAGATCTAAAGTAAAGGTGAGATTGGATATCAACCTTTGATCACTTTAGAGATCTAGGGTTTGATTGATTTGGTCAAATATCAATGTAATAAAACGCAACCTAGGTGTGAGGATGAGACATAGTGATGGTACACAAAGAGTGAGTGAGCACTCAAGTGTACAGGGGCAGGGGTTAAGGAAAGGGTGCAAAGGGGAAGCAAGGAAGATAACAACCAACAAAATTGAATGACAGATCTTGGGATAGGCTATTGGATGATTTGTGTTTCGTCATAAGGGCCATTATCGCAGCACGAGAGCCTGGTTTTATAACAATAAAATAATCACATAACTGGTTTTCTCGTGAGGGTTCTTCCAGGGGTTTTAACCCAAAATCTCATGTGTAATGTGTTTGGTTTCTGTTGCTTCCGCTTCCGCTTATTTTCGTTGAGTAACCTAGCTATATTTTATATTCAATAAATCTATTTTATTCAGAATAATTTGCAGGTGCTAGGTTTAACAAAAATTCAACAAGAAGTAAGTCAACTCTATCATCGACAATAAAATGATACGAACAAGTCGAGAATCAGAATTTCAATAAGAATAGACCCACAAAATTGATGTTAATAATAAATCTCAAGATACAAGACATTAAACTAACTCTTTTTTCAACAAAAATATGTTACACACATGGTTTTTATCTAATCTTTAGACAATATCATTTAAATAAACTTGTCAGCTTATTCTAGAGAAAACCTTCGAACTTTTCTAGAAATTTAACTAATTAAAAGATGAGATTTATTCCCAATCCCATGTCAACAAGCACAAAATATACATGATACAAATAGATATTTTAAACAATTACCTTTGGTTCCAACTCAATAAAATTTCCTCAAAATACGACATTAAGTTGACATAAAAAAACCTGATAACTACACAAAATACTTGAACCGCAAAATTTGAGCATTATTAATGTAAGATTTCCTCAAAAGACGACATTGAGTTGACTTGGGCACATATAGCACACAAGGTCTTGTTATTGGCTCAAGAGAATGGGTAATAACCGAAGTATATGTGGAACATTGGCATCAACATCAATACCAATCATACCACTAACATGTTTTGTAGGTATTGTTGATATTATGGTAGCTGCGAGAGGTATTAACCTCCGCTAGTAACCTTTGACGAGACTAGAACATTTTGGGAAGCAAGAGAAACCATAAAATCCTTGGACATAACCCTAGAAGACAAGTCGGCTAAAGAGAATATTTAATATTGAGTTTTTAGCCTCCAAACAGAGAAGTCGACCTAGATAGCTAAAGAGGAGTAGTATAAATACAGGTCGCTAGAGCTCATTTGGAACACACAACTCACAACTGTAGAAATTTAGTGGTGCGCAAGTTTGGAGAGTAGCTGACGCTGTAGCTACTGCAACTTGTAATTTCGGTCTTTCTGGCTTGGATTTTTTGATCAATCTTGGTTATCTTTGCTTGGTGCATTAGCCTTGGTTGGCTATTGATTTGCTATTGAAATTCTTCTCTCTGTCAAGGTTAAGGTGCTTGGGGGTGGCATTTGTGCCTATGGTTGGGTGGCAATATTGTTATATTGTCTATGGTTAAACGAGCACACCCATGTTTCTAATAGGTTATGGGCCCACACCTCCTCCATTCATTCTAACCACTGGAAGGAAGCTAAGCCATAATATTATCAGGCTTGTTGAAGAACCGCTGCTAGGGTTTCTAGCAGGTGTAGTTATTGAAGCACTACTGCTAGGGTTACTAGCATGTGCAATTGCAAAACCCTAAAACCTATTTCCCAACACCTTATGATGGAACACCTTACTCAAGGAGAGGATATTCTAGTGCACCTTAGTCCACAACACCTATTGACACTCTCAGAAGGAAAAAACATCAAGGTTGAGATTTTGGGTGAAAGTCAACGTTTGATCAGTCAAAGTCAAAGTTTGACCAACTATTAGTGAACAAAAATCATGAATGAAAAGATGGATCACCTACACTATTTATCTCTTATAGGAACTCTTGAAGATGACATGTGGATAATTGACAATGGAGCTTCCAGGCATATGACAATAGATAGGTCAAACTCTACAGTCTAAATGAAAAGAAGACATCCTACAAGGTAGAACTTGGAGATAAGAACACCTATCCAATCGAAGGAATTGGTCAAGCCTCCATCAAATTGAAAACATGTAACAATGTTCATTTGAGAAATGTTTTATATGTACCTAGTTTAGAAAAGAATCTTGTATCTATATCTTTCATAGAAGAAAAAGGAAATATAATAGACTTTGTAGATGGTGAAGTGCTATCTTGGTCTAAAGACTCCAGCATAGAGAATGCTAGAGTTATTGGAACTCGTGAAGGAATACTATACCTACTACTAGAACGTAATAATGAAGCTCTTGTACATGATGAAGTCAATCCCAGTGAACTTTGGCATAGGAGGTATGCTCATCTTAACTATCAAGCATTACCTTTCCTCAAGAAGATGGTTGAAGGAATACCATAACTACAATCTACACACGAAGGAATTTGTAGAGGATGTGCTCTGGGTAAAAATGTTAAGAAGTCATTCTCAAGCAACAATAATAGATCTTAGGAAATCCTAGATCTAATACATTTAGATGTTTGTGGTTCGATGCCAGTCAAATCTCTAGGAGGTTCTCTTTATTTTGTAATCTTCATAGACAATTACTCAAGAAAGACTTGGTTATATCTCCTGAAGAAAAAGGATGAGGTTTTAAACAAGTTTCAAGAATTCAAAGTAGAAATAGAAAACCTCACAAGCAAGAAAATCAAAACTTTGAGAACAGATAATGGAGGAGAGTACACATCCAAGGAATTTGTTTTCTTTTGCAAATCAACATGGATTAGGAGGGAGCTAATTGTTCCTCATAATCCTCAACAAAATGGTGTAGCAGAAAGGAAGAATAGATCCATTGAGGAAACCGTGAAGGCACTAATGAATGATCAAGGTTTGTCCATATATTTATGGGGAGAAGAAGCCATGACAACAACACATGTTCCAAACCGAAGTCCCCACCGCATATTGAATGATATGACTCCAAAAGAAGCCTTCTCAGGAAAGAAACCCAATGTGGAACATTTAAGAATCTCTGGATGCTTTGTTTACATTCATATCTCCAAGGATAAAAGGAAGAAACTAGAACCCTCAGGAAAGAAGGGCATATTTGTTGGATACAATGAATCATCCAAAGCCTACATAATCTATATCCCAGAACAACATAAGGTTGAAGTCAGCAGAGATGTGACCTTCAATGAGAAGATGGATTTCAAGAAATCTATAGAAGAATCCATAGAAGAAGAAGATTATGAAGAGCTTAAAGAAGAAAACACCTATCTTCAAGAAAGTCGGAATGAAGAACCTAAACAACTTGATCATCCGATGAAACCACGTGAACCTATTGAATCAGTCACTGTACCAAAAACTAGAAAATGTCCAACTTGTCTTGAAGCTACTCTACAAGAAGCATAAAGAATCAAAGCCCCAAGTTGCACCTTCAAAAAAAGCAAAAATCCCAAAAGATTCTCCATCTATGCAACATGTATGACAAAGCTTATAAATGAAGAACCCACCATATTTGAAGAAGAAACTCAGAAGAAACAATGGAAAGAAGCCATGACAGAAGAACACCAGTCCATCATGAAAAATGACGTATGGGAAATTGTACCTAGACCCAAAGAAAAATCAGTGGTAACTTCAAAATGGGTCTATAAGATCAAACATGCAACATAAGGAAGCATGGACAAATAAAGGGCAAGGTTCATAGCTAGAGGGTTCTCCTAGAAGGAGGCAAAAGACTACGATGAAACCTTTGCTCTTGTTGCCAAATATATTTCTATTAGAGCCATTTTATTTCTTGCTGCCTCCATGGGATGGAGTCTACATCAGATGGATGTAAATACAACTTTTCTCAATGGAGCAATTGAAGAAGAAGTATACATTGAACAACCTAAAGGATTTAAAGTACATTCCAGAGACACTCATGTTTGCAGATTAAATAAATCCCTATATGGACTCAAGCAAGCTCCAAGAACTTGGTATGCCATAATAGACAACTACTTAGTAAGACTTGGTTTCTCTAAGAGTCATGCAGATCCAAATCTCTACTACAAAGTTGTGAAAAATGCACCTGTGTTTCTACTACTATATGTCGACGACTTATTCTTGACAGGTGTAGAGTCTCTCATCACCCAGTGTAATAAGGAACTAGCTTCTGATTTCGATATGAAATATCTTGGTCTCATGCACTATTAATTGGGACTAGAAGTATGGTAGAAGCGTGGTGAAGTCTTCCTTGGACAAGGAAAGTATGCAATGAAGATTCTTCGAAAATTTGGAATGATGGATTGCAAATCCATGACCACTCCTATGACCACATATATAAGAAAAGTAAGAGACTCAAATTCTGATCCAGTAGACCCGTCCCTTTATCGACAATTGATTGGGTCGTTGATGTATCTAGTGAATACTCGGCCATATATTTTTTTTGATGTAAAAACTTTAAGCCAGTTCCATGTGGAACCCAAACATGATCATTGGATAGTTGCAAAGAATGTTCTAAGATATATTCATGGGACGCTAAACTATGGTTTAAGATACACTTCATGCAGTGATATACAACTTCATGGATTCACATATTCATATTGGGCAGTGAGTGCAGAAGATAGAAGAAGTACTTCAGGGATGTGTTTCAGCTTGGGCTCTGCTATGATATCATGGGCTGCCAGAAAACATAATTCTATCACACTCAACACAACATAAGCAAAATATATTGCATCATGTGAGGCATGTACCGAAGCGGTATGGCTGAGGACGTTGATTTCTGGATTATTTGATCAGGTACCAGATTCAACCGTAATATACTGTGACAATCAAAGTTGTATAAGGCTATCTGAAAAACCAGTGTTTCATGACCGGTTGAAACATATTGAGATCAAATAATACTTTATTTGTGATAAAGTCCAGGAAGGAGAAGTGAAACTCTAGTATATCTCCATAGATGATAAAGTAGTAGATATTTTGACAAAGGCTTTGTCCAGGATAAAATTTGCATACTTAAGGGACAAGATGGGGCTCATGGAGATAACTCCCTTAGATGAAAGGGAAGAGATGGCTCCCCAGGTTGGGAGGGAGAACTGACATATTGATTCATGGAAGTCATTTTCCAGTTTGGAAAATGGTCCAGGTTGGGCAGTTCCTTTCCTGTTCAGAAAGTGGTTTGAGATTTCTGACGGACATGCATTTTCCAGTTCGGAAAATGGTCCAGATCGGACAATCATTTTCGTAATGAAAATGGTCCGATAGATTGTTGATGTACCATAGACAACGATTCCCCTTGTGGCCAATGTGGGGGAATGGTATAGGACAATCATTCTTCTTGGAAATCCCTCTAAGTAGTGGTTAAGTGGAATGGTTCGCCTCGCCATGCAGTCATTCTTTCGAAGTTCATATTTGTGAGTAGTTTTGAAGAATGGTCTGTTTGGAGGCTGGTGCAGGACAATCATTTCCTTAGGAAATGGTACGGACAATCATTCCCTAGGGAAAACTCATTCTCTCTAGGTTGCACTATTATTAGTGCCGTCAGAATGACCCAGTTAGGTGAATGGTCCAGGTTCAACAATCAGGGACAAGAATTCCCTAGGGAAAACTCATTCTTTCCAGGTTGCACTATGATTAGTGCCAGATGAATGACCCAGTTAGGTGAATGGTCCAAGCTCAGAAATCAGGGACAATTATTCTTCTATGCTTGAGAAGAATAGTCCAGATAGCCCATGGATGATGTTTTACCTTATGAGGGAAGATGCTCTTCCAGGTCTCACTGATGTGAGTGGAAGAATGGGCCAGATGACTCAGTTTGTATCATGATATTGTTTATGCAGATTGATATCAGATGATATGATTGTTATAGAGACTCTATGGCTCTAGACAATAGTTGTATACTACTATGGTGGATGTGATCCACTGATAGTGGCTGTGTGTCACTGGCTAGTAGGAGTGTTCTACTGAGAGTGGTTGTGTACCACTGGATAGTAATTGTATACTACTATAAATAAACACAACTACATTCTATTGGATGGAATTGCCTCGATTTCCATGGAGACTATCTAGTTGGATAATGATGATGGTGCTCATGATTTGATCATGATATAGCCTGTGTGGCTATGATGATGCTACCAGTTGAATGTTATGTTTGTGCTCAAGACCATTGCCTTTCATACATCCCTAGTTAGGAGGGAATGTTGATATTATGGTATATGAGGGAGGTATTAACCTCCACTAGTAAGCTTTGACGAGACTAGAACATTCCGGAAAGCAAGAGAAACCCTAAAAGCCTTAGACATAACCCTAGAAGACAAGTCAACTAAAGAGAATATCTAATATTGAGTTTTTAGCCTCCAGAAAGGGAAGTCGGCCCATAAAACTAAAGAGGAGAAGTATAAATATAGGACACTAGAGCTCATTTGGAACACACAACTCACAACTTCAAAAATTTAGTGGTGCACAAGTTTGGAGAGTAGCTGCAGCTGCAACTTGTAATTTCAGTCTTTTTGGCTTGGACTTTTTGATCAATATTGGTTATCTTTGCTTGGTGCATTAGCCTTGGTTGGATATTGATTTTCTACTAGAATTCTTCTCTCTGTCAAGGTTAAGGTTCTCGGGGTGGCATTCATGCCTATGGTTGGGTGACAATATTGTTATATTGTCTATGGTTAAACGAGCACACCCATTTTTCTAACAACAATTACTCCCACTTATATTATGGTGGTTTAGAGGTCATTTTAGGCATTATGAATAATGACATTAATGACATTAAGAGGTCAAATATTTGGGCCAGAGGGGATTAAATATCTTCAAATTATGGCAGAGATAGGGCACATGGTTTTGTTATTGACTCAAGAGGATGGGTAATAACCGAATTATATGTGGAACATTGAGACCAACACCAATCATACCATTAACATATTGGTTGTAGGTTTACAATTACTCCCACTTATTTTATGGTGGTTTAGAGGTCATTTTAGGTATTATGAATAATGACATTAATGACATTAAGAGGTCAAATATTTAGGCCAGAGGGTATTAAATATCTTCAAATTATTCCTTTTACATTTAGAAAAGGATTAATTCCAAATAAGTGAGTTGGTAAATGGCATGTTTGATTTGATCCCCAAAACATTCAAGGTATGGTGCTTAATGTGTCTAATTATTCATTTGGCTCTAGTAATTATTTGCCTTGTGTAAACACAATTATGTTGAACTTTGGTGATTGGACACCACTATGTGTGTGGGAGGTGATGGGGACTCTCTCAAAGCATTGCTCCACAACTCATAAAATTGTGAGGTTTTATAGAGGTTTTGTGAGATTTGTGGTGTTCCTTGCACTCTCTCACCAATTTATCCTATAGCTAATCATGGCCTCAGAGAAGAGGCAAATGCCATTAAATGTTTTAATATAGTAAATCTTTATTTTGAAAGATATTTTTCTTTTTCTTTTTGGAAGACAAAATCAATGACTTCAACAAATTCCAGAATGAAGAGTGGGAAGGTTAAGTCTATAATTGAAATTAAAAAAAAAATTGACTTGAGGGGAGAGACTTTGCACATCAAAAGGCTTGAGCATAGATGTAAACCCTAGAATAGAAACTTGACTTACAAGCTAAGGGTTTGAATCTAGAGATGAAAGAGGATAATAGAGGCTACAAGGTTCATAACACCAATGGAAACACTTTTCTCGACCATTCTAAGGAGCTTGTTGATGAAGATGATGATACAAATGGTTGTTTACACCAACATAAAAAATGACTGATCAATTACATGCTTTCTGTAATTTTGTCTTACTATGATCTTCATTTAGCAATCACAGGTAATGTTCATATCTTGCAACCTAGGAAAATTTTGATTTTGGCTAGCACCTCTGGATGGAAAGTTAATAGAAGTTTCAATGTAGTTTTTGAAGAAAAGGTTGGATATGTAACTATTAATTTGAAACTAGCACATTTTATCCCATATGCATGGGAGTTTTGAAATAAGTCTTAGAGCGTTGTGTATTCAGACACACATTATCTAATAAGTGTATGAATTAAAATATTTTTCAAATGTGTGAATGATTTATATATGTATAGAAAGATATGTCATATAAACAATTCCAAGATGAACATATTTTAGGCATATCTAATAATGGGCATTTTTTAAGGAAGGCATGTGAAAGGGGCATTGTGGAGTATTGCCAGTGAGATATTTTTATATTTTGCACAAAGGGAGGGGGAAAGGCTGAGCAACAAACATATTCACACCACAACCAATCAACCATTATGTTATTAGGAGGCACCACTCCCTTGTGTGCCCCTCCCAATTAGCATAAATATCATAGTATATTACAACTTATATGTTGTTGTGGGCCACATCTCTCAACCAATTTATGATTAATGTTTTTGTATAAAGAGCTACTTATATTGTAAAATAAATTCTAAGACCCATGGATTTTAGGCATATTCGACTTAGTAATGTGCATATTTTTAGGAATGCATGCATATTCACACCACAACAATTAGCCATTATGTTAGTAGAAGACATCACTCCCTTATGGCTGCCCTCATTGGCATAAGGATCATGGTATATTGGAGCTTATATATGGCCATGAGTCACATCTCGCAACCGACGTGGGATTATTTTTTCTTTTGTATAGAGAGACATTTAAATTGTAAAAACATTTCCATGACCCACAAATCTTAGGTGTATTTAACTTAATAATGCACATTTTTTAGGAGGTTATGTGAAAGGGGAACGATGGAGCACTATCAGTGATATATTTTTTAATTTATTTTTGCACAGGAGGAGGGGGAAGGTTGAGCAATAAACATATTCATATCGAAACCAATAAACTATTATGTGGGTAAAAATATGTGCTATTAGATTGCTGTCAAAGTGCAATTTGAACATATTAATAGGTATCATTGAGGTTCAAATCTATTGTACTTAAATATATAATAACTTTTGCTTCTTTTTGTAAAAATTGAGATCGCATTAATATAAAACCATATGCCTTCTTTTGAATTCCATAGGTATCTTGTGACTAGACTTGCAAACCAAAAGAAGATATTATGTAAAGATAGATACAACAATGAAATCAAAGACACACTAGTTAAGATATCAACAACTCATTGTTAAAGATGATGCCATTCTAGATACAAACAATTTACTAGAGATAATCTTTGGTCTCCATGGCTGCTAAAAGATATAAAGGATATTTTAAGATAGCAAACATGATGAAGCATCAAAAAACAAAATTTTGATAGTAGACTATAGCCTAGCCCTTGCTATCACTAGAATAAAAGGCCACTCTACTCCATTCTATGCTTTTCAAACTCATTTTATTAAATAATGTGTCTAGGCCAATATTTTTGGCCATTCCCTCCTAGATAATGACATCAAAATAGATGCATTTTCAAATCCATATCTGAAAACACTGAAGTGTATGAAAACATAATATAACATGCCATAACTAACTATCCTCTTGATATTACCAAAATTTTGATAGGACTCCTCTAAGTCATCCTTAAACACTATTACCAATCACCACAACTGTAATTTCCTTTCTATTGTCTTGGAAAAAAAGATACATCAATGCATTAACATTAGCTTATAATTGACCTAACTATACTACCAACATCATGTAGTGTATCTAGAGTTGCATTGATTATAATTGGCATATTATCCTCCAGGTTGGTATCTCACTTGAGGCTACAACAAGGGTTTCTAGAGCTGACTTATAATTGAACTTACATTGCAAACGCCATGTAATCAATATTTACACTCATTATAACTAACATATTAGGGCTTCCACTGACCTCCTCCATAGTTACTACATATTACATGATAAGATCTTCTCATTAACCCGAAAGATCTTATCATTGTTGTGTATATCGTAACGATTCAAGGTCAACAACCACTACACAATCCATTTACTAAAAAAATATTATTATTGAACCATTCTTAACCCGACTTCCTATACAAGGATGGATGGGAAGATATTAGATAAAATATTCTAGCACCAAATGTTTTATATAATATTTTCTGCAGCCCCATAATATCTTTTTCCACCATATATTTTACAGAATATAATTTTCCCATAAATTTCCCATATGTTTTAGATAATATTTCTAGGATCCGATCATACCAAGTGATTATCATCTAGGTTGGAATCTCACTTGATGTAACAAAAAGGCTTTCTTATGCTCTTACTTCATGTAGGAATAAGAAAACATTAAGACACAATCTTTAAGTAAAAGAAATAACAAACGTTCATCCTTGTATCCATACATGATAAAATAGATAGGGGGTATTTTGAACCATTCGTTCTATTCACTCCTAACTAAAATGATTATAATTAAGTACATGAGTTGTGAACATGGTTCAATAACATACAATGATTCTCTTATGCGACCAACATAAGCTCGCATTATCATACAAACATTCAATGCACCATGAATTACATATATATAACCATAACATTTAGTGAGAATAAGTTATAATTGTCTCAAGTTGCATTGGTGACAAATCAATACTTGACCAAATATTGGGTCAACATATCCTTAGATTTAAATATTTATGTTGGATTTGAGATAATGACCAAAATACAAATTGTCTAGAATCGAAGAACACTACCAAATTGTCAAAAAATTGCAAAAAGTAAAATGTTTGAAGGCCAATGTCTAAAAATTATGGCTCCATAAATGACTCAGGTACTTGATCTCTAAGCCAAGGGAATTGAATGAACACAGAGTGAAAAACTTGGATTCACGAATAAATGTGATTGGAAAATGACTTCAACAAGTCTTTCATCCAATATCTAGTTGAATGGTCAAAAGTTGTTCCTATGACGATAAATTTTGATTATCTACTCAAAGCTTTGAATTTGGTCTATTGTCATATCTTGATATCAACTTGAGTCTACAATTGAGTCACCTATTGTTAATGTTCCAACACATCTTGTTGCCATATTTGTAGTCAATGAAGTCTTGGTGGGTTATCCATTGTCCAAGTAGGCTCTAGTTCATTGGTTTGGTGTTGTAACTCAACTTCTAGAGGATCTTGTAGATACAAATACACCTTCCATGAACATACTTCCACCAAGTATTCAATCTCGATCATGTGCTTGAGTTCTTCTATTTGAACCTAAAATTATTGTATGGAAGTTTGGAAATGTTTGGTGCATTGGGGTTGTTCTTGTACCTCAAGATTGTGGAAATTTTGAGAAATCTTAGCTCAATGCAAATTCATATATGAGGAACCTCAACCTTGAGGTTCCTCATATATATTCCTATGAAGTTTTAGCCTTAGAGATAAATATAAGATATAAATTTCAAATTATATATTTCACTTCTGTCTAATAGGTAGCCCAAGAAAATAAACATTGAACATTTGTACTTCATGGGAACTATGTTTCCATCCCTTAATGAAATAATTCCCAACTTATAAGAGCTCTGAAAATTACTTAATTACAACATATTTATTATATCGATAAATCTATCCACTTAGCTTCTATATGTTTGTCAAATCACTTAACAAAACCAACAAGTTGTTCATGATAAATATACATACCAAACAACCCTAGAAATTACTCATTCACCATGAGATTATAAGCTGGAAATCAGATATGCAAGTACACAGAATTTGTACAACATATTTCATATATACATAAGAATGAAGTTAAAAGTACATACCAAAAATTTATCCAAAGTTAGTACAAGATAGTCCTCCAAGCTTATCATAATATAATACTCTTGAATGCTCTCCAAACCCTAGTTAGGGAAACCACAACAAGTTAGAATCACACCAATTACCAAACCCTAGCCACCAAGTCCTCCTAGCTAGGAGTCACTTCCAACCAAATCTGGTTGCTCCACCAAAGATCTACAACAAGCTAACATACAAACTGACAAGTCCTCTTTGGAACCTACACTTGCATCACACAAGTGTACAAGAGAAAACAAGATAGTTTCCCATTATCTTCTCCACATGTAGCACCCCTTGTAATCATAGGGTTTCCAAGGTCACAAGCCCTAGTATTCTTCTCTCATGAGAACCACAATAATAAGTTCTCCCTTTTCTACACTAAGGTTTCTTCCAAACCCTAGTTCTCCTTGTCTTGTTATGGAAAACCCTAACTCCTTCCTTGCATCAACACAAGAACCCTAGCGCACTAGACAACAATGCAAAGTACATTGAAGGAGAGATACATATGAAATATAGAAGTTTACTCAAGTTCACATCTCTAAGACATGATGATGCTAATGAATGATGAAACTAAAGGCTCTCTCCTCCTTTTATATACAATAGGTGAGGGAGGCCAACAATAATGAAGTGGGCAAGGTCTAGAAACAACTATCTCAATAAAATAATCATATATACATCCACATGTGAAGTGCTCCAACTCTAAAAAGACACATGTCAAGCTCAAAGGTAAGCATGTCCATAAAACAAGTGTCCCAAGGTGAGTGCTTCACAATACAAGGTCTAATTATCTCCTGCAAAGGTCTCCAATGCTCCAACTCTACCTCCTAAGCCATGCACTCCTCTAGGTCCACCAGGCCTCCATGAACATTTGTCAACCTAAGAATCCTCAAGTAAAGCACAAGCCTCCATAGAAGTAACCAAGTGGGTGCATGTTACCTAGGGCTCAGTGATGTCCTCCTAAATTCCCCAACACTCCTCCAAGTAGGTTCTCCCCCCAAGAAAGAAACTAATCCCCCATGTGTGTCTAACAAAGAATGCCACCATGCCAAATAAGATTCCAACTGCTTAAGGAAGTACACTACAAAAGCATCAAGTCAAGGTATAACAATTTGTGAGAAAGCTATCTCCAATATGTATGTCCACTAAAGTACAAACAAGGGTAGACATCACACCATGCACTCCACATCACATGAAGCACCCCCAAGCATGGTGTAAACCCTTTCAGAGTAACCCCAAATGTTAACAAAGATCAATCTAGTTTATATGCCTATTGATGATAAACTAAAGTTTTAAAGTATTTTAGATAGAATCTCCTCTTTGCATTTAACAAATAAATTTTCCTTGACACAGTTAATAAAATACTCTTGTTCTAAAATTCCATTACCTAGGTTTAAGAGTTTAATAATTTGAAATATAGATCATTAAATGGAGAGTTCAAAGCTAGGAAACAAGGCATACCCCCTAGGTCTTGCATGTCCATATCTTTCTTGTTGGATATTGAACACACTAGAACACTTTTCATATACACATTTGATACGTGTCTGACATGTATCCTAACAATGCCCCTACTTGTTGGACACCAATGCATGGAGAAAATATGGGAATTTGCACACTTTGGAGAAGAACGAGTTTGAGTAGTCCAACACAAAGACAATGGTGTATGTGCACTTCAACCTCCATCTTATTTACATGATGAGGGGTGAGTGGTTGGAGGGAAAGAAAAAGATGTGGGATGTATTTCTTGATGATATGGGTTTGGACAACAATGCATTTCATATTACTTATGAGAATGGAAGGAGGGAAATCACTGGGTTGGAGAGCCAACAAGCCTTCCAAATTAGTGATTGCATATTGAACTCATTAAATGCCATTGAAACTTTGGAAAAAACACCTTTGGGAACTTAGAACATTTCCCTTTATAATATAAACTACAAATACATTCCCCATGTGTAGATCATTGAGTTCAAATATTTGTCGGGCTGTTGTATGGCTCAATAGACTCATTATCATTCACGTGCAATAAAAAACTCTACTGCCTTAAAGTATTTCATGAGATAATTTGAGACAAGAATTCTGCAATTATGGCTCTATATTCATCCCACATCCTCAACATAGGGCATAATATCCAAAATGAACCAAGAAGTTGCTTGAAATCTGCTTAAAAATTAATTAAAATAAGTGCCATTGAAACCCCTTGTTTTTTTGACTTCATAAAACCACAAATAACTTACCTAACCTCATATTATTGAGCCATCAAAAGTAGGTTGTGATGCCTTTCATAAAACTAGAAGTCATAATGGCCTATTTGACATGAAAATTCTTAACCCGTATTTTTGTACTTGCGGAGCTCAAAATCAAATTATGACTGCTGCATTATGATTATAGACTCAAAAAATTTAGTCTATCCTCTTTTGGCACTTTCATATTCAATTCTATTGGACCACAAAATTTTCACAAACAAACCTCAAAGGATAAAGTTCGATGCCCAGTCATAAAGTTGCTTCATTGAAATACATAACTGTGCATCTAATTATCCTTTATGCTATATGCTTTTCAATCCAACTTATTGATGTATTTGAAATCATTGAACATGAAACTAGTATTTAATGGTGAATGTGTTGAAATATTGTAAATTTGAAGAACATTCTACCTGAGAGAGAGTTGAATAATATTATATTATATTTAATTAGGCCCTATTGTTCCTTAGTAAAAGTCGACCCTATTGTGCCTTGACAATTAATTGTAAATTAAGAGGGTAAAGTGACAGGTCGGCCTAGACCTAATTATAGGTTGGACAGACCACTATTTATAAGAGAGGCCAGTGCCTCATTTGGACACATACACACACTATCTCTTCAACTATGAAGAAATGCGCAAGTATTGGAGGAACTGCTACTACAACTAAGTGTGACGTCAAGGAGGGTTCTTGGTCTATGCCTTGGTATTTCTTGGTTAAGTGGTGTGCTACTCTTCCTAGTGAAGAAGTAGAGGAGGATCTTCTGTTCGGTATTTGGTCTATATATATTGAGGAAGTTTTTGTTGGGTTTTCTCCCCCATGAGGGTTTCCCAGGATAAAATGCGTGTCTCTATTGTTTTTGTGAATGCCTCTCTTTCAATGATCTTATTTATGCAACTAATGTGTTAAATTCTTATAATAATAAATAAGAACCGTAACTAGCTGTATAAGTAAAAACTTCAACATGGTATTAGAGCATGCTTGAAAGAGACCAACTCGCAGTTTACAAGAAGTGGCTAGCTTCAACACACTCTCTCCAAGATTCAGTTTTAGTATTGCAACTGCTGTAAAATTAGGGTTTTTGCATAAACCCTAAGTGTGACTTTTTCCTTGTTTGAGGAGGACGTTGGAGAAAGTAACCACACCTAGGAACTCACCATAAGAGGGCACATCTAGTCCCTAGATTAGAATTTCGAAATTCAAAGTTTGAGAAATTAGGGTTACCTCATAAAACCCTAAGTCGTAGTTGTAGTGGCAGTACCAGTTGCAGTTGCAGTATCGGTTGCACTTGTAGCGCCAGTTCCTTCATGCCATTTGCAGTGCCAACACCAGTTGCAATACCCGTTTCAGTGAAAGTTTTTGTGAAGTGTCGGGACTGATTTTTATTGTCCTAGTGCGCCTTACCCTAGAAAAGCTCCAACTAACTTTAAGTTACAAGTTGAAGCACCTTTGAAAGTTTTTAAAGGTTCATTATTGTTTGCCACTGTTGTCAGATGGTGCCACTCTCTGTCGATGTTGTCAAAGGCATTTACTTACATATATTTAAACTATATCATTATTTTAAAGGGTATTTGTAGGAGAAGGATCTTTTGTCTAAACAACAATCGTTGATCTAGAGGGATCTAAGATCCATCACATTAAGAGGAACTATGCACCCCAGGTTTGATTACTTTGATATGCCTCTACTTGTTATGGCATTATTGTAATCTTATGAATATCTAGGTTGCATTTTGATTTGTTGAAGTTATCATACTAATCATTGGTAAAAATTAAAGTGAAAGTATCAGATTGATTAAAGTTGAGATTATAGAGTTTATTCCCTAACTCAGATTTCTATGAAGATAACATATTGTCTTAGTACAGAGGATAGGTTGAACAAAATACTTGTCATCTTGAGTGAAGGAGATTTAGAAGAAAATTAACCCACTCATTCTCGAGGACAAGAGTCTAGGTTCTAGGTTTGATTGATTAGATTGATAAAATTCAAATTTACACATATCAAGTTTGATTACTGCTAAACACTGTAGTTGTGATAACAATCTTTGAATTTTTTTATTATTGAATACTTGGTAGCATGTGAGCACTATTGAGATAAATGCTTACTGTAATCATTTACTAGATATAACTAACATCTCCTCTAGGAGAAACTTCTTGTTTTGTTTCCAGGTTACCATGGAGGAATGATTGATCACAACACTAGAAGAGTGTTTCTCTCATTCCTTATTATTGTATTTCTTACTTTTTACCCTTGTTTCAGGCAGGTCACAAGTGATAGATCTAAAGGAACTACTGTGACGATGGTTCTTGCTATTGTTTTATTATTATTATAAAGAGTATTATTCTTGTTTGCTGCTTCTCCTTTGTTGTTCTTGTTCTGGGTAGGTCAGAGATGATAACCCCGAGGAAGCTATCATGACGGTTGCAGAAGGAAATATATTAGATGAGACATGGAGCAGACTATCCAAGTTGTATACATGACCGCCTACATCCATGTACCAAATAAGATTGAGAAGAAGCTACTTTTGAGATATAGAGCATCTCATATGGAGATTGATTGTAAGGAGTAGAAGGCTCCAAAGATGACCGAACATTAGAATATAATTCACAGTAGACTTGGTCAATGGATAATGAAGCCACCTTGACAGGAAGCATAATTCGTTTGAAGTCTGATTCAACTTTTCATATTAATACTTGGTATTCAACACCAAGTATATCCTGTAGATACTATGAAGTTTTTGTAGACTCAGAAGAAATCAAGACTCAGAGTAAGCCTGATCTCAGAAAGGATGAGATAGGAAAAAGAGACATCTTCTAGGACTGACAAACATATGCCATGAGTTGAGAAGACTATATAATAGCTTCAGAGACCTCTAGGAGACATGAAATCTCTAAGAAGATTCCCTTGTTTCAGTGATAGAGAAGGAATCCGGTCACAAGGACTAGGATATGGATTTTTCCTTAAGACTAGAAGGGAAGTCAATAGTGACTTACAAGATTGATCTAACAAAACAAGCATGTTGTAGATAATAATATAAATATGTACAATTCGAGAGGATTCTCCGAGCAAAAGGGAGAAGACTATGATGAGACACTTGCTCTAGTAATTGAAGAAATAGTTCCAGTGTTCGTGAAGATAGCCATAAAAACCATGATTCGATACAATATGAGATTCAGAGGGAGCAATCCCTATATTTGAGATTGATTTTCCTCCATGAAAAAATAAAATCTACCTTCAGTTTTAGATAAAGCTATTGCCATGATAGAATAGAGGAGTCATTCAGAAATAACAGCTGTAGGTGCAGAGTCCCAGTTCCAGAAGGAACAATTGCAGAAAAAGTAGAGGACATACTCTTAGGCAGTGGGACAAATAGTGCTTTGTAGAAATCACATAGAACCAACACATGATTATGCAGATTGAGTTGTAGCTGAGCAAGTATACCAAGTTGGTACACTGTGATGTGAAAATTTAGTTTCTAAGTACAATAAATGAAGACTCATGTCTGTAAGTTAAAGCAAACTCCAAGAGCTTGGTATGGAAAGGTTGATAGTTTTGTGATGATCTTGGGCTTTACCAAGAGTAAAGTTGATCCGTACCTTTACTTCAATATTGTGGATGATGCAACAGTTATATTTCTACTATATGTATAGGTGAAGAAAATCTCATCACAAATTGTAGGAAGAATATTTCCACTGAATTTGAGATGAAAGACCTAGTCTCGATGCATTATTTCTTAGGTCTTGAAGTTTGGTAGATCCTAGAGAATATCTTCCTTAACCAAGGGAAGTATGCAGTTGAAATACTGAAGAAGTTTGAAATGTTGGAATGTAAATCCATGGCCACACCCACAGAGACAAATTTGAAGCTCCTGGTTCATACTTCGTCAGAGTTAGTTGATGTTACTCTATACATACATATTGTTGGTTAGTTGATGTATCTGATGAATACAAGGCCAAATATATGCTTTGCTGTGAACACCTTGAGTTAGTATTTGGTGGGGCCCAAACATGTTCACCTTGTAGCTGCAAAGCATGCGATGAGATACCTTAAGGGTACATTGGACTATGGCCTCTGTTATATTGGAGATTGTGACTTTAGATTTTATGGATATACTGATTCAGATTGGGATGTAAGTGCTTCAGAAAAAAAAAAAAAAAAACACTTCATGATGTTGTTTCAGTTTGGGGTCAGCCATGACTTCATGGCAAAGCAGGAATCAATATAGTATTTCTCTCAGTACGACATAAACATATTACATTGCATCATGATCTGCATTTGTGAAGCCATATGGCTTCATAAGTTGTTGACAAGTCTATTTGACCTAGAGATGGAAGCTACCACGATTCTATATGATAACCGAATTTGCAGAAAGATGACAAAGAAATCAGTGTTCCATGATAAGACAAAGCACATAGAGATTTGATATCACTACAATTAGTGACATGGTGTAAAAGGGAGCTGTAAAGCTCCAATATGAGTAGGTTGTAGATGTGTTGACTAAGCCTCTATCTCGTGTGAAGTTTGAGTACTCACGAGACAAGCTTGGTGTAGTCTGAAAGGACCTCCCTCAAAAGGGGGAGTGATGCTGATGATACTATGGTAGCCTGACCAAAAACATGTAGCTCAGTTAGGATTTAATATCCTAGGGGACTGATCATCCTTGGGTAGATCCTGAATGTCCGGTAAGGACGGTCTGTCAGAGTACCTGTGCATGTATATGCCAACTGTGGTTAGTAGTGGTAGCTCAGTTAGGATTTTATATCTTAGGGAATCTTACGATTTCTAGGAATATTCGAAAGGTTTAGTAAGGATGGTCTGTCAGAGTACCATGTGGTATCTCAGTTAGGATTCTATATCCTAGGGAATCTTATGATTCATGGGAAAATCATGAAGGTTTGGTAAGGATAGTCTGTTAGAGTACCACATATATTGTTGTTGATGCACCTGCCTCATTCTGTTGCCATATATTGATGTTGTTGATCCCGCTTCGTGTTGGTTATGATGATGATGTTATTCCAGCTTCATGCTATTGATGATGATGACGTTATTCCAACCTCATTGTGATGCTGATGATGATATTATTCCATCTTTGTGTTGTTGATGTTGATGTTCTAGCTTCATGCTGTTGATGATGACGATGTTACTCCAACTCCACGTTGAATATGATGACTGTTATCCCCTATATCCAGGGATAACTAGGAGATCATGTCTCGAGGCCCACATGGTCCTAGACATGGAGTACGAGAGCAGATTGACTTGAGCATTGCCCTTGAGGGCCCATGTTTTCTTCTTCTCAGCCAGACTTGTCCTGCCAGCAGTACCAGCCTCCATCACTACCGGCCTGGGCTTGCATCAGAAAGGGCTCTTGCTCCATGAGGTAATTGGTCCGAGGTATCATGGTATGTGTCATATCTGATCGTTATAACCTTCTTATGTATGCATTAGATCTCTTTCATTTCAGATAACTGCTTGGATCTTACACTAATCTGCTTGACCATTGTTGGGGTAATTGATGGGGTGGCTTAGCAAGTTGGTATTCATGGGTTTTGGTCAGCCACCAAAGGGGGTTTGTAGAACCATCGTCCGCTCCCACCATATTATCACTCTTACATCTTAAAATCCCGCTCATCCATCCCATCCCCCTAGTCTATCCATTAGGATGACCATCGAGGGTACATCTTGTCTTGTGGGAAGAAGGGGCTAAAGGCCCAGGGGGTAAAAGCAGCTGGTAAAAGATAAAAGCCATAGGAAATGAAAACCTAGAGATGCTTCGCCCAGGGGATCCCCGAGAAGGCAATAAAAATCCTCTCAATAAGAAACTGAGGGACCCTAAGAAAAATAATAAATAAATGCAAGACCTGACCAAGAGGATGGGAGGTCTCATCACGAGCCGACCCATTATGTTCATAGGTATTTAGCAGTATGACATTGCCACCATCTGGTCACCAAACTAGGGCAGTGACCTTTGGTTGCATGGCCAAAGGAAGGGGGGTCTCATCACGAGCCA
>ML819155.1:43446-80203 GCA_009831015.1 Picea engelmannii | reverse complement strand
AATGAGTTTCAATTGTTTCTCTGCTTGAGCCAGGAGATTCCTGCATAGAGTGCAGTCGAATTCCTCCGCATAGAGTGCGTCGAGGAGGCCAAGCAGTTGAACTTTTGTTCTCTTTCACCAAGAGTTGGGTTTGAGGTATTCGAGCCATGCAGGTGAGTGCAGGTCGAATTTGAGTCTCAGTGGCAAGTCTGAGAAGAGGAAAGGGCCGAAGCCGTTGCGAGCGTGGACGCACGGGACCTAGAAGACTTCAACACTTTTGGAAAGTGATTGAAGAACGAGCACAAGGATAATGTTCGACGAATCCTTGAAGGAGTCCGAGTTGACAAAAAGCTCAGGAGGGATAGTCCCTTTGGTTCGCCGTGAAGTCGACCCCTGCGGAGGTCTCACAGAACAAAGGTGGTGAACGGGGGAAACTCTTCAAGAGGAAGAGAATCGACGACTTGAATCGTCATGGAGAATCACTAAGATCGCGACCTGACTTGTGGTTCAGATGTATCGGGAGTTCGCGACGGAAGATTCTTGTTTCTCGTAGAGTGAGGTCACGAGGATGCGAAACGCGACGTCCTGGAACGTTTTGCATGGTGTACATCGGGATTTGATGATGTGACAGGTGATCTCGGGATATCGGATCTCGGGTGTTGGAGGCCTCAAAGTCTGATCTCTGGAGTGACGAGAGCGCGAGGTCGCGAGATTTCCGAGTCATCGGCATCTCGGCACTTTGGGTCTTTGGGTGTGCATGCATGTTAATGTCTTGTTGACTGAATCCTTGATGTTTTTTTAAGTTTCAATTGTTTTTCTTCTGAAAAATTGATGTAAGGAGTGCACAGTTCCCATGCAAGGAGTGTATATGTCGAACTATCATGGGTTCAAAATCCCATGAGATATTGCATAAGTTAATGCAGAGTGAGTACAAGGCATTTACCTATACTCGTAGGAGAATAAAATATCAAAGAGGAGACTGGTGTAAAGTGTACATATATTCAACACTTCAATAAGTGTTGAAGAAGCTCAGAGGAGAGATAGTGCAAGTGTGTGCATAGACTATTCAAGGAGTGTAGAAGGAGAGAAATATCTAAGTGATAGATTGTGAGGGAAGCACAAGGCATGCACCAAAGTCTAACTTCTTCAAGTAAAGAAGCTTGACGAAGAGAAAAATATCTTTTTTTCAAGGTGGAAAGATGTGATCTTTTCAAGAGACTATAGAAATCCCTCATAGTCGTTGGGTCCAGGTAAGAAGCATGAGCGTTAAAGCCTTGAGTCCTTCGGACTTCGCTACTTTGGTAGTTTTCGTGTGCTTTTTGTAAAGGAGGAAAAAGTCTCAAATTCTGAAGAAAATCTCGATCATTGGTTGACAGGGACACGTGTCCACAGGCTAATGAGTATCCAGAATTTTGGCTATCCAAGGAATTGTGAGTGAAAGTAACTTTGGAGGGAAAAGGCTGAAGTCCCAAAGCTTAGAGAAAATCCATGTCATTCATTATGAGAGACATGTGGACCGTGGACCCCTACCCTTCACCACTTATGTGTTTGACGATTTCAGAAAAATGTGTGTTGAAGTATCAGAACTCGTGAAGCCCAGAGTTACAGATTAGATTGCAGTTGTTGGCTATTGGGGAAGAGTGGACTATCGATCCTTGAACCTCTAGGAATTATCCAATTAAACGTTTGGAATATTTGGAGGCTATTATGGTTAGAACTCCCAAATCGTGAAGTGTCGAAGTGCTAGTCCGAGAATTTGACAGTTCAACATTAAGAAGTTTTGGAAAGTGCTAAGGGCAGGAATCCTGAAGCCTGAAGCTCCTGGCTACCAAAGTTGTTGCTTTTGAAGTTTTAAGCCCTAATTTTTAGCCCGAGGTCATATGAAGACTTTGCTCGAGTAAGGAGACCCCTGCAAACATGAGTTTCCATGCAGGTATTGGAGAAAAGGCCTATAGTAAATTATTGTGAGGGTTCTGTGGGGACTCGAGAGTCACTCTGACTCCTGTATAAATCGATCCTAGACTAGGAGGTCGTGCGAGCCCCCAAAGGAGGGCAAAGGGTTTGCATCACAAACTATGCAAGTTGAATATAGACAATGGTCTCACTGATCATTTAGTGTCCATGAAGATGGTGGAAAATATAAAGTTAGAGATGAAAACACATCCAAGTCCGTCAAGGGTATCGTTGTTCTAGAAAGGACATCAAATCATGGTAAGTAAACAATGTAAAGATGAATTTAAAATTGGTAGTCATAAAGAATATAAATGTCATTCATATGAATGTTTTTCATGTTCTATTGGGGAAACTTTGGAAATATGACAAAAATTTCATATGTGATGGGAGGAAGAATACTTATATCCTTGATAAAAATGGGTGTAAGCATATGTTGTTTCCACTTGAGGAAAAGGGAGTAAAAGAGGAGGCTATTCCGAGTATACTTCTCATGAGTGGGAAAGAGATCTTGAAGGAAGTTAAGAAATATCAGGAAATGAAGTTTGTTGTTATAGGTAAGCTGAGAGGAATCCTTACAAATACTTCTATGGATGAATTTCCTATGGAAGTTCAAGAATTATTGGATGAGTTTGTTGAGATTGTGGTGGATGAGTTTCCTCATACTTTACCACCCATCATTAGTATTAGTCATCATATTAACCTTATTCTGGGGGCAAGTTTGTCAGAGAAAGAAGCATATAGGTTGTCCCCTCAGGATAATGAGGAGGTCAAGGAGCAGGTCCAAGAGTTGTTGGACAGAGGACTAGTCACGAAAAGTATGATCTTGTGTGTAGTACCAACTATGTTGAGTTGAAAGAAGGATGGAGGTTGGAGAATGTGCACATATTCTAGAGCTATCAAAAAGATAACCATGAGGTATATATTTACTTTACCCATAATGGATGATTTAATGGATTGTTTGAGTGGGGCCAGTTATTTTTCCAAGATAGACTTGAAAAGTGGTTATCATTAGATAATAATGAGAGGCGGATGAATGGAAAACAACATTCAAAACAAATGAAGAGTTGTATGAGTGGGTTGTTATGCCATTTGGTTTAAAAAATGCTCCAAGTACATTCATGAGGTTAATGAATGAAGTACTCAAATATTTTATTGGGAAATATGTGATTGTTTGTTTACATGATATTCTAGTTTATAGTAAGATTGAGGAGGAGCATTTAAGACACTTGAGGATGTTGTTGAGGATATTCTAGCTGGAAAAGTTGTTAGTGAATTTGAAGAAGTGTTCATTTATGAATACATAACTTGTTTATCTCAGGTTTTTAATCTCTTCACATGAATTGAACTAGAGTAGGTGAGGGATATAAGACAATGGACTTCTCCAAGAAGTGTATTTTAGGTAAGAAGTTTTCACAAATTAGCAAGATTTTATAAAAAAAATCATGAGGAATTTTAGCAGTATTTGTGCACCCATACTGGATACTGCAAAAAAGGAGCATGGATCTTTTGACTCGACAAAAGAAGTTGAGAAATCATTTATATTGTTAAAAGAAACAATGACAAAACAAACCATCTTAATTCTTTGAGACTTTAGGGAGATTTTCCAATTCAAATGTGATGCAAGTGGAGTGGTCATGGGTGCAGTTTTAGGTTAGGATGATAATCTTGTTTCTTATTTTAGTGAAAATTGGAGCGATGTTAAGAAGAGGTATTCAACATATGGAAAATAATTTTATGCTATCATTCAAGATTTGAAAAAGTGGAGACATTATCTTATACCAAAGGAGTTTATTTTATATAATGACAATCATGCTTTGCAGTCAGACAAGAGAAGTTGAACAAGAGATATGACAAATGGGTAGAATTCATGTACAATTTCACTTTTGTTACTAAGCATATTAGTGGGAGTGCTAACAAAGTTGGAGATGTTTAATCTTGCATGAATTCCAAGTGGAGTCTTTGGGATTTGAACACATCAAGGAGATGTACTAGGAAGACCCATATTTCAAGAAATCTTATGAAGCTTGTGAAAACCATTTTTAAGCGGTAGAAGCTAATGGATGGAGTATGAAGACTTATTGTTTAAATTGAGTTAGTTGTGTATTCTGAGATATTCAACAAGGGACAATTTGCTCAGAATGAAGGATTGGCTGGACATTCTGGCGATGATAAAACATATGCATAGTTAAGTTCTTCATACTATTGGTCAAGCATGAGGTGTGATGTACATTACATTACTCTTTCATTTGATAGCTCTCAATATCTATTATTTTTGTTATTTTGTAATATGAGTTTTTCATATTATTCTTATATTTATAATATTAGGAAATTGGGTAAAAAACAATATGATTTAAAAAGTGCATACCTTGCCTTTTGTGCCGTTTAACCTCATTTCCTTTAACTTTGTCTTTAAAAAATTGCTATAGTTGTTCCTGAAAAGAAAATGATTATCCAATGTTAAATTACATTAAGTATACGATTGGGTTTTATATAAAAAATAAATATAAATATGTGTGCAATACCTAGTCGATCGAACTTATATATAATTAGCTATCACTCTCCAATTACACATTAAAATCTAAAGTCTAAATTTACCTCTCATAAACAACCAACAAATCATACAGAAAATTAATTTTATTTTAACAAAATAATAAAAGTACGCACTCAACTCGCTCGCTGTATACTATTTTCGCTGCATACTATTTTCTATTTATAGTATTTCCTATTTAACTCAAACAATTATAATATATATTCAAATTTCCCTAAACAATTTGAAAAGAATCATCTTCATGTTATGCTACAAAAATAAAGAAACAAACATTGTTTCCAAAGGTGGAGTGTCGTTGGACAAAGGCATCTATAAATCATGGGAAAAGGTCCGCAAGCGACCCTTGAATATCTTCATCTTCCTTGGTTCTCAACTTGATCTGTAGGCCAAATTATCTGGTTTTTTTTTCTTGTACAGTGTAAGACTGTCATTTTTTTCTATGTAATTGAAAACATCATAATAAAAGTATATGATGAATTTAGTGGAGAAAACTCAAAAATATAGATGATGCAGAAATGCATAAAAGAATGCCAGAGGCATCTACTGATATAATTTTGACAAATTCAGTTTATAGCAGGACGTGATTACCTAGCTATGTCATATTTGGATTCATATCATGAATATGATAAGACTATCGATAATGATATCATTTTTGTCCTAATTAAAATAAAATAATTTGTAAAGTAAACATCTAGCTAATTAATGTTCCATTAGATCTAAACATAGACGTTTCGTGTTATATTTAAAATGGAATGAAAGACCTTGAAATTTGGTTAAAAAAATTAACAAAGAGAAAATAAAACAAGAATGAAAATTTCAGAGGTTTTAGTAGCAGAGATCATGGAAACCTGATATTTATATCTGAACAAGATTCTAATCAGAGAATTTGAGAAATTGGTTTGTGAATGTCACTGGTATGATAATTCAAATTTATTGGAACTCATCTGTCTCAACAAGGATAAAATAGTCATTGAAATGGTTAGTAATTTAGTACCGGTTTCCCGGTTGACGTTTGGTGTAAAATAAGGACTCTCTTGGTTAGTGGACTGCATTTTTCATTAAAAAGAAACCGGCCTGGAGTAAACTCCCCACTGGGAGAAATAAATGTTAAGCTCTTGAATCAGTCACACATTCTCTGCTTAGGATTTATCCTAACATTATGACATAGGAATTTTTTTTACATCGCATGGTTCCAAATTAAATCTGCTAACTAAAAGAGGTGAGCATAAGTCCCATTCTTGTGGTCGATGATTCTACATGATGCGTTACTTTAATTATGGCCAGCTACTTCGCCGAGGATCATCTAGAAGGGAATACTCCAGACATGTCTCAGCACCGCGCACTTGGGGCGCCAGATATTCTCCAAGCGAAGACCTTCTCCTTCAAGTTTGCATTATCTACTAAATGTACAGCCCGGGAACTCCTTGAGTCTCTAACCTAAATGCACAATACGTCACAATACAAAGGTCCTCCCACAGATCCAACAAATGGGTACAACACAACTGGAGTATCATAACTAACACTCTGGAGCAAATTTTTTACCCAGTATCAGAAATTTAAGGTAAGATTAAAAACAAACAAATCTCTATATTAATAGACCGAGGGGCAAGTTTGAGTTACATAACCCTATAACCCTATCACTAGAGAATTGTAAGCTGGAAAAAGTGAAACACCCTAAGTCTTGGTTAGTCCAATTAGCCCCTATCACAAAAAGAAAAGTACGATAGTATATTCCTAAGTGTGGAATGACCGAGGGACAAGTTTGAGTCACATAACCCTATCAATAGAGAATTGTAAGGTGGAAAAAGTGAAACACCTTTAGTCTTGGTTAGTCCAATTAGCCCCTATCACAAAAAGAAAAGTATGATAGTATATTCCTAAGTGTGATATAGGAATAAATGATCAAAATACTTTGATTAACTTAAATGTGTTACCCTCAAGGTTTTATAACATTATTATTATTATTGATATGGACTAGTTGGAATCTCACAAAGTTTCACTAAAATGTTACAAAAATTCATTTGTTTATCAAGAAGAAAATGACATCAATTCAAGGACTAAGAAAACCAGTCTCACTAAGACAAATATCATCCATGAAGTTTAAAAATGCATAACGAAAAGGTATCAACTATACACAATTCAGCTAATGAATATATTAAATGAGAAAGGCAAACAAGAATTGAAAGACTATGTGTTTTAAGATATTTTAAATATGTTTTTGCAGATGAAATACCATAATTACCTCCAAGAAGAAAGATAGACTTTTCTATTGACTTAGTACCGTGATCTACGCCTTTGTCGAAAGAATTGTAGAGAATGAACATTCATGAGTTAATAAAACTTAAAATAGAGATACAAGAATTATTAGATAAATGATACATTAGACCTAGTGTATCACCATGGGAAGTACTAGTTTTATTTGTCAAAAAGAAGGACAAAACATTTTGATTATGCATTGACTATCAATGGCTAAATAAAATGACAATAAAAAAAAACATATCTTTTATCGAGAATTAATGATCTATTTGACCAAGTAGGAGAAGCCAAAATATTTTCTAAGATTGATATAAAATGTGGTTACAATGAAATAAGAATTAAGGAAGAAGATATTAACAAAACAACTTTTTGAACATGATATGGACACTAAGAATTTGTGGTGATTTTGTTTGGACTCACAAATGCGCCAACAACTTTTATGTTTTTAATGAACAACATATTTGGTTAGTATTTAGATAAGCTTGTTTTTATATTTATTTATGACATTCTTATTTATTCAAATGGGCCAACAACTTTTATGTTTTTAATGAACAACATATTTGGATAGTATTTAGATAAGCTTGTTTTTAAATTTATTTATGAAATTCTTATTTATTCAAAAATTGAAGGAGAACATGAAGAACACATATATTACAAACATTAAGATAACATCACCTTTACCCAAAGTTTAGCAAGTTCCTCTTATATAAAAAAAAAGATTCAATACTTGAGGCATATTATGTCAGAACATGGGATAGCAGTAGATCGAGAAAAGATTAAGAAAATTGTAGAATGGCCTAGACCCACGAATGTGGTAGAGATACAATCATTTATGGGTAATTGGAATTTTTTTGAAGATTTATTTTTCTATTACATCCTTACAGAAAAAATGGGTAAAGTTTGTTTGGTCATAAGAATGTCACAAAATTTTTAATCAGTTAAAGGAACAATTAACTACTTCAATCATTCTTAAAGTTGCCGACCCTTTTAAATATGTCATTGTTTGTATCGATGCTAGCAAAGAAGAGTTAGGCCAAATTTTATCACACAAAGAATATGTGATTGCTTATGAATCAAGACATTTTAAATATCATGAATGAAACTATGTAACACATGACTTAGAGTTATCATATATGATTGGTCCATTAAAGATATGGTTCAGAGAGTACTTTCGGATCCATCGCATAGGTTTTATGTTTTTCGACGTTTCGGACCAAACTAGTGTGGTCCATCATCAGGAAAGCGTTTTTGAATAATGAAGGAAAAGAGAATATAACATGTATATAAATACTAAAATTATTAAATACACGAGAGATAAGGTGTCTTACATTTTTAAGCAAATTTGATTTTGAAATCAAACATATTAAGGGTATGGAAAACAAATTTGCAGAAGAGAAGGATAGGTGGTATTTATGAAATAATTTTGAGTAAATTTAACAATGATCTCCAATACAAAATTAGATCTGCAAGTAAAATGGACAAAGAGTATGTAAAAGGGTAAATTATAATTTGTTAAAAGGTGAATAAGAAACAAACAAGATAGATTTCAAAATCGACCAAGAGGGAATTCTAAATTTAAAAAAAAAAATTACATACCAAATTCGATGGACTTAAAATTGCTAATCCTTAATGAAATCCATAAAAAGCCTTATTCAGGCCATCCTCAATATCAAGAAATGATTTCAACACTAATAAAATAGTTTTATTGGTCTAATATGAAAGCTTTGGCTATTTGTCAAAGTGTTTAGAATGTCAAGAGGTAAAGGTGGAACATCAACATCCAACAGGATTATTGTAGCCTTTCCTTATACTAGAATGGAAATGGGAAGTAATATCAATGGATTTTATTACAGGTTTTCCAAAAACTCAAAATCAACAAGATTACATGGAATACCAAATAAGGCAATTTCTGAAGGGATGTGAAGCTTACTTCAAGTTTTTGGAAAGAATTGTTTGCAGGTCTTGAAACTCGGTTGAACTTTAGTACCACTTACCACCCTCGAACATATGGACAAGCCAAACATACTAACCAAATTATAGAAGACATACTAAGAATGTGCGTTATGGATAAGTCGACAAAATGGGAAGACTTATTACATTTAGCAGAATTCGTCTACAATAACAATTATTAGTCTTCAACCAAAATGATGCAGAAGCATCTCAAGCGAGCCAGCGCGGAAGAAAAAGACAGCTGGACAAGCGCCAGTGCAAATTTTGAAATTATCTTGAAGTTAATGCGCCAATCTTACATGAGACAATTAAGAAGGAGCACACTTATAAAATGTAAATGGACCTTGAGAGATTCGCTCTCGTCCTTAGTAGGTAGAAGACATTTATGATAGTTAATGCAAGTAGATAGAATTTAATGTGTAGATTAGACAGTTTAGAAGGAAACAGGGAAACAGGATATAGACACCCTCACTTGTATTATTGTAACAATTAGCAAGAGCATAGAGAAGAAGTAGAGAGTTGTAGTGAGAATTCCATGTACAGAAGCTCTGGATTAATACAAAAAGGTTTTGATTTAGACTCATGGTGTTCAAATATTCTCTGTGTATGCATCTTTGAATGTTATGCTCATGAATGTTTTACTCTTTCTATCATGCAATTGTTTTTATGATATGTATGAATGATTTCTTATTGGATGTCTAAAATCTGAGAGAGAGAGAGAGAGTAAGGAAAATGAGTTTCAATTGTTTCTCTATCTGAGAAAAAGTTCCTGCAAGGAGTGCAGTTGAATTTTTCGCAAGGAGTGCATTGACAAAGGTTTCAGAGGTTTGTCTCTGAAAGCTCATACCATATAGCTTTTGTTCTCATGTCCTTAGAAGTGCAGTTAGGCACAAGAGCCATGCAAGGAGTGCGTAGGCTGAGTAAAGTCTCAGAGTTGCGAACCTGAGCGAAGTATTGAGAGACTGTTGCTGCACGAAGTGCACAGAGTCGAAAAGAGTTTAGCACTTGGAAGTGTTTGAAAGTCTATCGCAAGGAGTGCGAGCAGGAGTTTTCTGAAAAACTCGAAGTCGTGGGAAAGTTCAGAAGGATTTGAACCTTCAAAGGGATCGAAGGAAGGCAAGAGGCCAAGTGCCTTGGAAAATTTGAAGGAAGGCGTAGCGACGTTAGACCGCAGGAGGACAAGTTTCGTGGAGTGAGACACAATGTTTAGTTCTTGCAGAAGTACTCAAGGGAAGAGACAGACGGTCGAAATTCTCTATGGAGAATCTGTGAAGTCCCGTGAGCCGTTATATCTCACGGACGAGCAGGGGAGTTACAGCATGTATTCCCAAAGGTTCAAGCTCAGGATAGGCAGAACCATAGATCCAAGCCACAGGGGTCATTGGATTTACAAGTGGGTTTCTATTTCAGGGTTTCGAAGGTAGAGTCTCGTAATCTTTGCAATGGGACTCACGAAATTGTGAAACACAAAGTCTCGAAGGGAAAAAAGGATTGTGTGGGCCATAGGAATCGAC
This sequence comes from Picea engelmannii, assembly GCA_009831015.1. Lineage (NCBI taxonomy): Eukaryota > Viridiplantae > Streptophyta > Pinopsida > Pinales > Pinaceae > Picea > Picea engelmannii. The sequence goes on along the minus strand of ML819155.1, from coordinate 70,003 downwards.
AAGGTGGACAGGTGGCACACTATCAATACGGAAGCCAAATTCCATTGACCATTTTGGGTTTTCGTGGGGAGAAGTCCCGAAACCTTTGCATCAGGAATCGTGAAATCGTGAAGTCTGAAGTCCCGATGGAGCGAAGGCCATTGAAAGGTCAACCTTGCGAGCACATCAGACTTTCGGTAAATCAGGTTTTGGAATTCAAGGGGATGAGTTGCTTGACATCACAACTCCTGAAATCACGATAGGGAGAAATCTGAACTGGCAAGTAAAAGGGTCAAGTGTTGATCGTTTCGGGTTTCAAAGATTGAGAGATAAGATGCTTGACCACTGGATTCGCGAAAGTGCGAAGTCCGATCTCCCGAAGTACAAGATGGAATTCTCGAAGTTGAGTGTGGGTGAAGATTTCCCGAAAGAGAAATAGAGGAGCCATTTCCGAGAGCTCTTCAGGCCATTGTAAGGGAAAAGATCTTGTCTACGTGACCCTCTGACCTGCGGGTTGATAAGAGCTCTGTCAGGTTAGGTATTAGAGCCTAGAAAGTTTTCTTTTCTTTCTGTAGCAGGAAAAAGGGGAATTCACCATGCCTCCAAGGAGAAGGGACAATAAAACACTCGATGAGTCAGAGGACAGAGAAATACTGAGAAGAAGGGGTAGGTAGACGCCTAATCCATCCATGGAGAGAGAGATGCATGATTTACGTGCCAGACTCGAAGACATGGAGACAACACAGAGGCATATAGTTAGTGGTGGGGATCTTAGTGATTCTGAAAGTGAAATTGAGGATGAACATGAAGGGGAAGAAGTTGCAGCCAAAGATGCAGCAAACAAACGTTTGATTAGAGATATTTCAAGAGTGGGTGCAAGGGAGAAAATGGACATTCCAGTTTATGAGGGAAATCTGGATGCAAAGGAGCTTCTAGACTGGATTAGAGCTCTAGAAACATATTTTGACTATGAAGATGTCGAAGAGGACAAGAAGGTCAAACATGTTGTCACGAGATTAAAGGGACATGTAACATTGTGGTGGAATGAACTACAAGATGACAGATGTTGCAAAGGCAAGCAAAAGATCAAGAGCTGGGACAGGATGATCGCAAAGATGAAGGCAAAATTCATCCCCAAAGATTACCAGGTCACTCTGTTTCAAATAATGCAAAAATTGAGACAGAAGCTAATGATAGTGAAAGAATACATTGAAGAATTCTATAGGTTGAACATCAGGGTAGGTCATCGGGAAAGGGATGATGAAAAGGTTGCTAGATACATGAATGGACTGAGGTACGACATTCAGGATGAGATGACCATGGTAACCATCCGAATGGTGGAAGATTCTTATAAGATGGCTCTAAAGGTGGAAGGGAAGATGAGTCGAAAGCAGGGTCAAAGAGGCCGAGGAAGAAGTCATCCCAGAGGAAAATCAGTTGCCCAGGATAAAAATCAGAAACCCAAGGAGGACTGGAAGAAAACTTAGACTTGAACTGAGAGAGGCGAAAGCTCACAGCGAGGGAAATATGTTGAACAGAGAGGGTAGCATACCGAATAGAGAGGGTATCATACTGAACAGAGAGGATATTATGTGGATAATAACATGTTTCCTCGTACTAGAGGTAGAGGAAGAGGAAGAGGTGGAGTAATAACTTGCTTCACATGTGGGAAGAATGGGCACAAGTCGTACGAGTGTCCTGATAAAAAGAAAGAGAGTGGTGAAACTCACATCGCCGAAGCATAGAGGCGAGATGTTGAGATAGAAGATGTTGAAGGTGGAAGATTGCTGATGATGCGAAAAGATCTTTTGGCACCAGAGAAGGAGGTGGAGATTTCAGTCTAAAGAAACAAACTTTTTCAGATTGCTTGCAAAACCAAGGATAGGGTATGCAAGGTTATTTTGGATAGTGGTAGCACGGATAATCTCGTTTCAACAGAGATGGTAGAGAAATTGGAGCTGGAGACGATTGATCATCCAAGCCCATATAGATTTTTGTGGCTACAAAAGGGACATCAGGTAACTATCACTAAACAATGTTTAGTTGAATTTAAGATAGGAGGATATAATGATAAGATATTATGTGATGTTATTTCTATGGATGTTTGTCATCTATTGCTAGGTAGACCATGGCAATATGACAGGAATGTGATTCATGATGGGAGAATGAACACATACACCCTAGAGAAGAATGGGAGGACTCACATGTTGCTTCCAATCAATGATAAGTTGGTGAAATTGGAAGTAAGCAACACTGTACTTATCATGAGTGGGAAAGAACTTCTTACAGAGGTTAAGAAGAAGGACGAACTACAATTTACTATGGTCAGGAAACCAAAGATTATTTTGACCAGCACAAGAGTGGATGATTTACCCGAAGAGGTTCAGGAATTGCTGGAAGAGTTCACTGACATAGTAGTGGATGAACTACCTCATTCGTTACCATTGATTAGAAGTGTGAGTCATCATATTGATCTCATACCAGGAGCCAGTTTTCCAAACAAATCCGTGTACAGATTGACATCGTAGGAGAATAGAGAGGTCAAAAGACAAGTTCAATATTTGTTGGACAAAGGATTGGTCAGGGAAAGCTTGAGTCCATGTGTTGTTCCAACAGTACTCAGTCCGAAGAAAGACGGAGGCTGGAGGATGTGTACTGAATCTAGGGTGATCGACAAGATAACCATCAAGTACAAATTTCCATTGCCCATGATGGATGATCTGATGGATTGCTTGAGTGGAGAAAAATCATTTTCAAAGATTGATTTGAAAAGCGGTTATCATCAAATCCGCATGAGAGAAGGTGATGAATGGAAGACAACATTCAAAACCAACCAAGGGTTGTATGAATGGCTTGTTATGCCATTTGTATTAACAAATGCATCGAGTACCTTCATGATATTGACGAACGAAGTCCTGAGGGAGTTCATCATAAATTTTTTTATCATATATCTGGATGACATACTGATTTTCAGTAAAATAGTGGCAGAACATATGAAACATTTGGCTACAGTGATGAAGAGGTTACAGCAGGAGAAGCTATTGATAAACATGAAGAAGTCATCATTCATAAAGACAAAGCTCATTTATCTGGGGTTTGTTATTTCTGCAGATAAATTGAGGATGGATCCAAATAAGGTGGAGGTAATCAAGAATTGGCCATCACCGAAGAATATATTTGAGGTAAGAAGTTTTCACGGATTGGCTAGTTTCTACCGAAAATTCATTAGAAATTTAAGTGGAATTAGTGCACCAATGATGGATACAGTGAAGAAAAGACAAGTCTTTTCACTGGACAAAAGAGACTGAGAAGAGTTTTAATTTTTTAAAGAGGAAAATCACGGAGCAACCAATTCTGGTGTTGCCGTATTTTTAAAAGACATTTCAAGTGAAATGCGATGCAAGTGGATTTGCAATAGGGGCAGTCTTGAGTAAGGAAGACAGGCCGATAGCATACTTAAACGAGAAGCTGAATGAAGCGAAAGTCAAATACTCCACTTATGACAAGGAGTTTTATGCTATCATTCAGGCATTGAAGAAATGGAGACATTACTTGATCCCAAAGGAGTTTGTCTTATACAGTGACAATCATGCACTACAATTTGTGACTCAACAGGAGAATTTGAATCAGAGACATGTTAAATGGGTTGAGTATATGAAAAATTTCACTTTTGTGATTAAACATATTTCTGGTAATGCTAACAAGGTTGTTGATGCTTTGAGCAGGAAGTGTTTGCTATTGCAGGAGTTCAAAGTCAAAACATTAGGTTTTGATGATCTCAGGGACATGTACAGGGATGATCCAGATTTTAAGGAGGTGTATGAAGCAATTGAGAATCCAATTCTCAGAGGTATAAGCCAATGGAAAAAATACATGATCCAGGAAGGATTATTGTTTAAAGGTAATTAGCTTTGTATTCTGAAATGCTCCATGAGGGAGAATTTGTTGAAGGAGAAACATAGTGGAGGTTTGGCAGGACACTTTGGTCATGACAAGACATTCACAAAGTTGAATGAGTCATATTTTTGGCCAGGAATGTGAGTAGGCATCAAGAGATTCGTGGAGAGATGCAAAATTTTCTAGCATTTGAAAGGAAAGAAACAAAATGCAGGATTTTATCAACCATTGCCCATACCTGAGAGGCCATGGGATGCAATCAGCATGGATTTCATATTGGGGTTTCCAAGAAAAAAAAGAGGCTTTGACTCAATCTTTGTGGTGGTGGATAGATTTTCCAAGATGGAACACTTCATTCCATGTCAGAAAACCAGTGACGCAACTCACATTCTGAATCTGTTTTTCAAAGAAGTGATTCGACTTCATGGCTTACCAAGGAACATAGTTTCGGATCGAGACACTAAGTTCATAGGAAACTTTTGGAGGATCTTATGGAAGAATCTGGGAACTAAATTGTCATTTAGTTTGTCTTATCATGCTTAGATGGATGGACAAACATAAGTGGTGAATAGAAGTCTGGGGGACTTGCTAAGAAGCCAAGTGATAGGACACCACAACTACTGGGACAACATATTACCACAGATGAAATTTTCTTATAATGACTCAGTTAACAGAAGCACAAGGTAGAGTCCATTTCAAATTGTTTATGGCATGCATCCGAGAGGAATTTCTAAATTGAGAGATTTAGAACAGATTGCGACTAGGAGTGCTAGTGCAGAAGATTTCACAGAAGCGATGAAGGAACTTCACAACCAGGTGAAGGAACGATTGCAGAATTCGAGCGAGGAATATAAGCGCAGAGCAGATCAACACATGAGACAACTTCAATTTGAGGTTGGTGACTTGTTTCTAGCACATTTGAGAAAGGAAAGGTTCCTAAGAGGAACATATAATAAATCGAAGATGAAGAAAATCGGACCATGTAAGGTCTTGAAGAAATTTGGGGAAAATGCTTACAAGATTGAATTACCCGATGGGATCGAAATTTCTCCGATATTCAATATCTCATATTTGTACCCATATAGAGCTGAGGAACCAGGGACAGGAAATGAACAGCCAGAGGTCCAGTGGACAAAACATATGCCAGTTGTAGAAAAGTCGTAGATGGAGCGCATACTGGACAAAAGGGTCAGCAAGAAGACCAGGTAAAAGCAATACTTTGAATATTTGGTCAAGTGGAAGGACCATCCAGTTGAAGATGCCAGCTGGGAGAATGAAGCAGAGATCCAGAGGCATGGACAGACAGTGCGTGAGCTCATGGACAGGAGCCCATGAAAATTTTCAAGAAAGGGAGTATGATGCAGGATCATCTCAAGCGAGCCAGCTCGGAAGCAAAAGACAGTTGGACAAGCGCCAACGTAAATTTTGAAATTATATTGAAGTTAATGCGCAAATATTAAATGAGATAATTAAGAAGGAGTGCACTTGTAAAATGTAAACAGACCTTGAGTGATTCACTCTCGTCCTTAGTAGGTAGAAGGCATTTATGATAGTTAATGCAAGTAGATAGAATTTAATGTGTAGATTAGACAGTTTAGAAGTAAAGAGGGAAACGATATATAGACACTCTCACTTGTATTATTGTAACAATTTTCAAGAGAATAGAGAAGAAGCAGAGAGTTGTAGTGAGAATTCCATGTACAAAAGATCTGGATTAATACAAAAAGGTTTTGATTCAGACTCATGGTGTTCAAATATTCTCTGTGTATGCATCTTTGAACGTTATGCTCATGAATGTTTTACTCTTTCTATCATGCAATTTCTATTATGCTATGTATGAATGATTTCTTATTGGATGTCTGAAATCTGAGAGAGAGAGAGAGAGAGAGAGAGAGAGAGTAAGGAAAATGAGTTCCAATTGTTTGTCTATCTGAGCAAGATTTCCCGCAAGGAGTACAGTTGAATTGTCTACAAGAAGTGCATTGACAAAGGTTTCAGAGGTTTGTCTATGAAAGCTCAGACTAGATATATTTTTTTCTCATGTCCACAGAAGTGCAGTTAGGCACAAGAGCCATGCAAGGAGTGCATAGGATGAGTAAAGTCTTAGAGTTGTGAACCTGAGCGAAGTATTGAGAGACTGATGTTGCAGGAAGTGCACAGAGTCAAAAAGAGTTCAACACTTGGAAGTGTTTGAAAGTCTGTTGCAAGCAGTGCGAGCAGGAATTTTCTAAAAGACTCGAAGTCGTGTGAAAGCTCCGAAGGATTTGAACCTTTGAAGGGGTCGAAGGAAGGAAAGAGGCCAAGTACCTTGGAAAATTTGAAGGAAGGCATAGCGACGTCGGACCGCAAGAGGACAAGTTCCGCGGAGAGAGACACTTTGTTTAGTTCGTGTAGAAGTACTCAAGGGAAAAGACAGACGGTTGGAATTCTCTGTGGAGAATCTGCGAAGTCGTGTGAGCCGTTAGATCTCACGGAAGAGAAGGGGAGTTACGGTGAGTATTCCCAAAGGTTCAAGCTCAGGAGAGGCAAAATCGCAGATCCAAGCCACAGGGGCCGTTGGATTTACAAGTGGGTTTCTATTTCGGGGTTTCGAAGGTTGAGTCCCGTAATATTTGCAACGGGACTCGCAAAATCATGAAACATGAAGTCCCAAAGGGAAAAAAGGATCATGTGGGCCATAGGAATCAACAGGGTGGACAGGTGGCGCACTATCAACATGGAAGCCAAATTTCGTTGACCATTTCGGGTTTTCGTGGGGAGAAGTCCCGAAACCTTTGCATCAGGAATTGCAAAATCACGAAGTCCGAAGTCCCAACGAAGCAAAGGCCGTTGAAAGGTCAACATTGTGAGCACATCGTACTTTCGGTAAATCGGGTTTCAGAAGTCAAGGGAACGAGTTGCTTGACATCACAACTCCCGAAATCGCGATAGGGAGAAATCCGAACTGGCAAGTAAAACGGTCAAGTGTTGATCGTTTCGGGTTTCGAAGATTGAGAGATAAGACGCTTGACCACCGGATTCGTGAAAGTGTGAAGTCCGATCTCCCAAAGTACAAGGGGGAATTCTCAAAGTTGATTGTGGGTGCAGATTTCCCGAAAGGGAAATAGAGGAGTCAGTTTCGAGAGATCTTCGGGCCATTGTAAGAGAAAAGATCCTGTGTACATGACCCTCCGACCTGCGGGTTGAGAAGGGCTACGTCACAAAATGAGTGCAGTTGAAATACTTTATGGAAGAAAATGTACAACTCCTATTAGTTGGGACAATCTAGTTGATCGAATCATGTTGGACCAGATATGTTACAAGAAATGCAATTGATTGTTAAAAAAACTCAACAAAATCTAAAAGTTGCACAAGAAAGACAAAAATGTTACATGAATTAAGAGAGACTTCATCAGGAATTCAATGTGGGGGACCATGTCTATCTGAGAGTTAAAGAGAAAAGGATTTGATTAAAACTAGGGAGATGTGCCGAGTTGGAACCAGGGTTTTGTGGACCATTAGAAGTGTTAGCTCGAATTGGTCCAGTGGCATATCAACTAACATTACCAATAAATTTAAAAGTTCATAATGTTTTTCATATTTATTTATTAAATAAATATGTTCATGAACCTACTCATGTAATTGATTGGTATTTTTTACAGGTAGAACCAGAAGGTGAATTCCAGGTGGAACCTTTTTTGCATTCTGGACAAGAAATAAACAATGTTGTGGAACCGAGTCATCATCGAGGTAAAAGTGAAATCGAAGAACTTTAGCCCTGAAAATGATACTTTGGAGTTGGAGGATTTTATGATAAATACATATCCAACATTGTTCCAAGGATGAACAGAAAGAATAAGAATTAACACTGAGGATGGTGTTAAGTCCAAGGGGGAGAGTATGTAATACCCCTCAAAAAAAATATTTAGTAATTTAATTAAATTCCTTAAGTGGAAAATTCAAGTTTAGGATTAGTAGGAGAAAAGTGACTCTTGTTAATGTAAATTATGGGAAAAATATTGAATTTCCAAGTGTCCTTTAATGTGGACATGTGTAAGAGAAATTGATTTTTATTTAATTAATAAAGGGGACAGAAGGAAAAACCAAGTTGAAAGAGATGATCATGAATACCTGAGTGGGGAACAATTTGGAGATAACCATGGGCATGAAAGGACATGTATCACAAGTAAATTTTGGTGATTGACACACCCTAGAAATAAGAGATTTTCAAAGATGATACAATTCCCAAAACTAAGACCTAGGAATGTGAATATATTCACATGTGTGAGGAGGTAGGACATTACTTAGCATGTGGAAGAAAATGAATGAGTGATAATTTTTTTATGTTGGTGATTAACAAGAGAACAAAGAAGTTGTTGTGTGAGAATTGAGGTGTTAGGAAACTCATGATGACCCAAATGTCATGCTATAACATGAGGCTCATTTCACCCTTATGGATTCATCAAGAAGCTTGGAGGTAATTGGATCAAGTGATTTGGCTGATCCATTCTCTAACATACATTTGGGTCGTCATGAGTTTCCTAACACCAAGTATTTTACAGTACCACACATATGTATGTTCACAATATATTTTCAAAGGAAAATGATCTGTATTGAAATAACTCTATGCAAGTAATAGTTAATTATAATAAAGGATTGCAAGATATCAAATGTTTTAGCTAGAGAAATAAATCAGAAATTCCAATAAACTCAATGAACAAGTAGACTGCATAGTGTTATACAAAATGGGATTAACTAGTTCATTTCTTTCTGTACCATCTCAATGTATCCGCGAAGAGAATTATAGAGGGAACTATTGAATCCTGGGAATATGCTATACTTAGATAAAATTATAATGGAAATACAAATACAAATTTGAATGTCTGATATACATCTGAAGGACGTATAAAATAATTACAAATAATGATTAATATATAAGGTTATCATTACATTCCATTGCCATTTCAAGAAAGCAACCTTGAATACCTTTCTCAGCCTTATGTCTTCATATTCTACTTGAACAACAATGGTATCACCTGAAAGGATGGGTTATACGAGTGAAAAAATTGTATCTTAAATTACTAAGATAAAACAATGTGAAAATAAATAAATGAAAGCTAGGGTGTTAATACTTAGACTTGTCATAATCGCTCAATCCACATTAGAAGAAGAAGTTTTATCTCTTGCGTAAGGAAGAAGGATAATGAACACAATCTAATGGGTTCCTCGCATAGTGAGAGAGGACCCATATAACGAACACAACCTGATGGGTTCTCGCATAGTGAGAGACGAACCATCATTAGATTACTGTATCTATTCAAATAATGATAGATCATTTACAAACTATAAAAAATAAACAAATTGAAGCGTTGATCATAAATATCAGAAATATAAATTTCACAATATGAAAATAAATATGGGAAGAATGTAAATGCATCAAATTCTATGAATAAAAAAAAAAATGAATATTAAGGAGATTATTTTGGATTCGACACAGATGAGTTTAATGCCAGAAATATAAGACAAATATATACATACCCGTATAAGTGTTATACATTACAGAACCCCAACCTACTTAAGTCTGGATCTAAGGTAGTAATGGTAATATCCATCTTTAGTGAGCAAGTCTTGACATAAATAAATTCGATGTAATGACATTAAGATAATTTAATCGTGAGAAGAAATGAATTGGGTCACTCGAAAACAAAGATAAATTACATAAATGGTATATATATAGCCCCATGTTGACGCTTGAATTCGTTAGGATCAAAATGTCAACCTCATGAGGAAATTAGTCCCCCTTTGTTTTTAGAGAGGTGGTTATGCTCTTTGGCTAAAATATATATATTTTAATATCCTGGAATAGTGAGAGTGTGTTAAATATAATGTAACCTCAACAGGCTAAATGTACACTGCCATCTGTCCTGGCCAACTGTACTTTCCTTTCTTGATTTTCTTGAGCTTATTTAGCTCAACTATTTTCCTTTTGCACATCACTTCTTGATTAACTCTTCTCATAGTAATTTCTCCTTACATTCTCAATATACTGAATACTCATGGTATCAGAGCACAGTTGTAAGCCTCCCCACACAGCCTGGAGAGCAACCCGATCCTCAAACAACACAAAGCTTACACTGTGAACGAGAGCACAGGACACAAGCTACTTCACAAAGTCTAGAGAGAAAGTTGTTGTCTGCATTTCGCTCAAAAGATCGTAGCAGAAAGCACACATGAGGAAGCAGAGTGCCCTATGCTCAAAAAGATCGAGGAAGAAGAAACTGTGGAAGAATAAAGTTTAAAGAATCATCAACAATTTCAGATATATCAAAGATTCTTGAAGAAGAGTTGCAGGAGGCAAGCACATTTAAAGAATTTAAGGAAATATCTCAAATCTATCAAAGATTGCAGTAGAGAACATTAAGCTTCAAAGAACTTGTGAAATTCTTTCAAATCTTTGAAAGATTCACAAATTTCTTTCCTCAGGAGAAAATCTTTGCAAGAACAACAAATAAATTGTGAAAGCAGCCAAAAACGAGTAGTTGCAGCCGTAAGATCGGATCTGCGAACAGACCTGAGGCGCAAATCGACTACATCAAGGACGAGGAGAGCGCAGAAACGACATAAGATTTTCAACCGTCAGATTTGGCGCAAACAACCGACAGCCATCGGATCCGTGAGAAAGTGCACGAGGCTTAGTCCTCTGGAGCGCACAGGAGAAATTTTGACTTGTGAAGTCATGAAATCATTAGGATCGTCCATCAAGGAACACGCGGCAAGATCTCGACATTTCACTGACTTGCAGGAAGTAGAAGTCAAAAGACTGCGGTGAGAAATCATGAATCGTGATATCACGATGCAATCTAAACCGTTGGATCGAGAAAGATAATGAGCCGTTGATCTAATGCTATTGCAAAATCAGGAATTAGGAGTTGGATGAGAAAAGGAGACTGCACTCCATACCCCGAAACGCAAAATTCTGATTCACGAAATCCCGAAAGGATCTGGACCGTCAGATCACAGGAAGATTTGGACCATTGAATTGTCCAAAGGTAATTTTGGCATTTCGGAATTCGGGACTTGGAGTAGCAAGGGGTCATGGATTCGTTGCCTCGCAAGCTTCCGGTCCGTGAAATCCTGAAGGAATCCAGACCGTTGGATCTGGAGCACGGTGGCCTGAGAGCCGCTGGATCAAAGTGAAGGAAGAAAGATATGAACTGTCTGATCTAGCACCAAGGTCCGTAAGCCGACGGATCTAGGAAAGGTGTGCGAGGTTTAAACCTCCTCTCAGTAGAAGGAAGTGGAGTCTTTCGACTTCGTAACTTGTGAAATCCCAAAAAAATCATGAATCATCCATCTCAAAGGACAGGTGGAAGAATATCCTTACGCCATCAAATCTCAGCATTTCGGAGTTCGCGGTTTGAAGAACAACATGACGAGAAGTCAAGAGTCGCGAAATACCAATCCCCAAAATCCCAAAAGGATTTGGACCAACAGATCATAAGAGGATCTAGACCGTTAATTGTCCAAAGGAAAATCTCAACACTTCGCATATCAAGAGTTCTGAAGACAAGGCTAGGCATATTGGCATCTGATGTCCCAAAAGCACGAAAGGAGAAGATCCGGTAAAGAATTTTGGGATACTGGAATTCGGCATTTCGGGAATCCTGAAGACCAAGAGAGCCAAGCATTTCGGAATTGGAAACTCCAAAATAGTGAAAGAAGGAAGAAGTTGGGGCATAGACATATCGGCTTTTCGGGAATCGGGATTTCGGGAGTCCAGAGGACACGAGGTCGGGCACTTTACATCATAAAACCCCAAAATAGGATAGTGGTCATATGGAAAGCAGTCACATGGACTGGAGGTATATCCTTGGGGCTAATTGTTGTTAAAGCCATTTTGGCAAATCGACATTTCAGAGATCGGAAGGACGAAGGGTCAAGGACTCTTGACATCGGGAAATAGGAAGTCTCAAAACGTGAAATCTTGAAAAGGCGTTTGAATAAGCGTCGGGATATTTTGAATTTCAGAAAATTGAGGGACAGAGAAATTACCAGACTTGGTTTAAGTGCAAGAAATAGGTAAACACAAAATTTTTCCAATTTTTTTTTTTCTGTTTTGTTCAAATTCTTTAAATATGGCGACGTTTATCAATTTAGGACCAACTCAAGGTCTGATTCTTCTTGGAAAGAACTATGAGTTTTGGTCTCTTCAAATGAAATCCTTCTTGCAAGCACAAGAGTTCTGGGATCCAATGGATCTTGGATATGTGGAAGCAGATCCAGTAGACCTTGCCACCATGACAAACCAACAGAGAATTGCTTAGGCAATTCAGAGGAACAGAGAAAATAAAGTTAAATTCTGGATTCAAAATTCTGTGGATGATTCGATTTTCTAAAAAATCATAGGCGTTGGTACTTCAAAACAGGTCTGGGACATCCTTAAATCAGCCTACCAAGGCAACGACAGGGTCAAAACAGTCAAAATGCAGACCTTGAGGACGCAATTCGAGACTTTAAGAATGACAGAGTCTGAAAATGTGGATCAGTTTATGACCAGAGTCATGGGAATCATGAACCAGATCAGATTGACTGGTGAAGTCATCACTGATCAACGCATTGTTGAGAAAGTCCTCAGACGTTTACCAAAGAAATTCGAAATGGTTATTACAACAATCCTTGAATCCAAGGATCTGTCATGTTTTTCAACAGATGAACTGACTGGTTCCTTGGTGACACATGAGACCAGACTGCATCTCACAGATGAGTCAATCACTAATTCCTTCAAAACTCAATTCTCCTTCAGTAGAGGAAGAGGCAGAAATCACTAGGGACAAGGGAGCACTACAAGTGACCAACACTCGAATGGAGGTAACAGACAATAGAGCCAGCATCAAAATTTCCAAGGTCACAAGCAACAACACCAGAATCAGAATTTTCATCCTCAAAGAGGCAGAGGGAGAAGATCAAATGACAAATCAAGCATACAATGCTATTATTGCAAAAAATATGGGCACTATGAATCTGAATTCCAGAAGAAGAAGACAAATCATCTCTCAGGAAGTGCACATGTGTCAAATCATAGGGGAGAAACCTCAAAAGGTATGTTTCTCTCATGCCACAAGACTGAAGAACAACCTAAACATCTCTGGTTGCTGGACAGTGGTGTACCTACGTTTCCCCCTTGTGTGCTACTACCTTGAGACTTATGCTAGGTGACTTGGGTGCTGACTTTGTGATCTATTGTGTTTGGTGTAGGTGCGCTTGGCTCAAAAACTATGGACTTGGATAGTGGCCCCCTCCCAAACAAAATTTTCTAACAAACCAACTTTATTATGTAAAGATCCTCCCTCGTTAAGACAACAACTCTGATAACAGGTGCAATTTTTTTTTTTGTTTAAGGTGTGTGCGCGCATGTAGAATTAACAACACACTTGACTCTACGTCGCTACTCGATGACCAACAAGACGCAACCATGAAAAAGTAAAACTGACCACCTACCCATCCTATCCTGCAAGGTTAGGACCTCCAAGACACATAATCAATGCTCAAGCCCAGGTTCCCATCGATTTTAACCATTTAAGGTCTCAGGGTTGGCGACTGTTATAAGGAACATGGAGGTCTCTACATCCCGCCCAACACAAGAAGACCAAGCAATTCAAGACAACCAAGTACAACCAAATCAACAGACAACCTGTAGCGAACCGCCTCGTTATGACAACCATTCTAGTATACCAACTTGGGGTAATTTATGGTACGTAATTCCAGGTTATTGCAGCACACAGTTATTAATCAATAATTAAAATTACAATAACACTGCCATGAAACATTAGCCATCTATCATTTATGTCACCATCCGGACCATGATTCTATAATTACAATACTTCTGAATTGCTACGATCCCAAAATTTCAGTGACTTTACAAGATAAAAACATTTCAAATAAGCCTGAGAAGCTCTCCATTCAAGGTCATGTCTGATCCTAGGTTCCAATAATGATGCAACAACATCCAATTCCAAGTATCTCATATTTGAACTTAACAACATAACTTCATACCTAGAATAACATTATATTTCTAAGTAACAATCATAATTGAAATTGCAATTAACATCATATTTCGAGGGGCAATATATAATGATGCAATCTCTAAAATGACAAGGGACAAGATTTGAAAATGACCCATAACAATATTAAAATGACAATACTTATCAATAGCCATAATCAAAAGGTCAACATATAGAATTAACATCAATTACATATTCCAAGTAACCTCATATCGAAATTAACAATATACATCATAAATTAAAATGGCAATCTAATTAAATAAAAGTTAAATGACGGAAGTGAAAAAGGCATTATTGAATATGACAAACTATCAATGTCTCAATTCACAATAATTAAAGATAGTGATTAATTAAAGATGTCACTATAGGGGATTAGCATCATGATTATAGGAATCATCAATTGAAAATACAATTTACCCCATAACTTGAAAAATTGGCAATCTATAAAATACTAAAATTTAACATGACGATAATTAGAAAGGGCAATAATTGAAGTGACAATATAACCTCCTAAAAATGGCATCGTATTTAAAGGTCACATCATATTGGGAAGTATCAACATGTTCTCATATTTAAGATAACATCATAGTTAAAGGTATCGTCATATTCGAAAGTTACAATATAATCTCCTATTTAAAACCACATTTCATTTAAAGGTATCATCATAATTGGAAGTATCTCGATGACCTCACTTTTAAAAAGAACATCATATACCAAATGCCAGTAAATCAATAGCATATTTAAAATGACACTTTTAGGAATTTTTCAGAAATGACTAAAATAACGAGGTTAAGGAAAACAATAAAAGTAACAACTAATAACATGTCAGTATATAAAAGAGCTTCTCATACAACCATTGGTAATAAGATATTCGATGGTTTACCCTGAGAAGTTGAAATCAATGGATTACCTTTTAATTTGGATAGTAAAGAAAGTCAACAATGAAACAAAGGACACAACAAACGGGGCTCATTTATCACATTACTAAAACTGAGGGTATGCGCTGGCAGGCTAACTGTAAAATCTGAAAGTATGCGCTGGAGCAATTTCTGAAGGTATGCGCTGGCAGGCTAACTGGGCAGTCAATAGTTATTGAGAGATGGAAATAAACATCCATTAACAATCTAAAATGGGAAAAAGGAAGCGTGATCATCAAACACCGAATGACAGACAAATTTCGTTGAAATCCACACGTGAAACCTATATACAGAATCCTACTAGTTCGTTCTATTTTAATTACTTCAATTGCAGTCAATAATTACTATTATCTGGAAGTGACCTCTGGCCATACACAATATGGAAATGAATTTTTGGCCACGAATCTCTGAATATTTAATTAAGAAATCAAGTCTTTCCATCTCCCGCAAGGTAAACGACCACCGCGAAGATACACTGGCAAGATTTCAGGAACAAATCGATTTGCACTGCGAGTCAGGGCCATGATAAGGACGACCTTTTTCAGGAAGACGCAGACATAGGAGTAACATGAAATGTAATGGGTCTAGGATTTCAGGTAGACATTCAGATTGGCATTTAGATTGTATTCCCCATTGACACGCAGACTGTACTCAAACGCCCAGTAACCCATAAACAATATGCCCAGGTCTACAGTGGTAAAACGCCCACTATCAGTTTGCAAAACGCACAAGGTAATGGTGGAAAAACGCCAAAAATAAATTGCAAACGCATAATGATGCCAGTGGCAGCACGCCTAATCTATAGTAGCCAAAAACGCCCAGGAGCAGGGAAAAAAACATGCCAATAAACGGATGCCAACACAGTGGTAAAATGCCACTAATACAGTATGCAAAGGCGCCCCATAACCAGTGGCAAAAACGTCCCAAAAATAATGTATAACGCAGCTCATCACTGTCCCACTATACAGTGGCAAAAACGCCAAAAACAAAAGAAAAACACTCAGCTCATAACCCTTTAAAACGCAGACCCCAACACCCCAATGCAGTGCCAGAAGATAAATTGAAATGCCAGTTTAAATTGATTTGCCAGAAGATAAACAATTGCCAGAGGTACAAATGAATTAATGGAGGTATTCCAGAGATAAACAATTCTTTTTCAGTGACCATTAATAAAGACGAAACGCCAGAAACAAGTTAACACTAACCATTTCTAAACAAGTTTGCCAAAAATTAAAATCATACCGTTGCCACTCGCCCACTTCGGAAGACGTCCCGCGCTTCGTGCTGCATCCGCTCTCCTTGCCGCTCCCACTCGCCGACCATAGAGGACTCACCGGTACCTCCCAGCCAAACTCTAGGGGTACTCTACTTCCTCCTTAGCCCCCCGAGCAGCAAAGGGGCCACACAAGAACCATAGATAACACTAGCTTCTTAGCTCGCCTCCACGGCTGAGCTACCACTCCAACACAACTGAGATAAACCCAACTCCTCACAAGAAATCCGTCAAACCACGATTTGGCAGCGTAATGTTATGCTAACCATTCATCTCCTTCTTCCTTCTTTTCCCCTTCTTTTATAGAAAAAAAAGAGACCCACCTACTTTCCTAAATTTTTATTAAATTAATTTTTAATGACAACCCTCTAAACATTCTTCGTCGTCCAAGTGTCCCTCATCCCCCATGTTTCTCCAATTTAATTTTCTTTAATTTAAAAAGAAGACTCATTTCCCTCACTCCCACTAAAGTCGCTCCTAAAATCACTCCTAGGGTTCCTAGATCCCCTCTCATGCTTTTAATAACATTCCTAAAATGAAGTTTCTGAATTTTAGTAACTCTTTAAATGTTGATTCCTTTTTTATTTTTACCCTATGTCTCCTACTTTCCATTATTAAGTTTCCTTTATTACAAGTTTCCTCATTTCTAATTTTTTTATTCCTCTCTTTTATTTTTTATTTTTTTATTTTATTTTATTTATATTTTTTTTTTTTNCCTTTCAATATATATATATATATATATATATATATTTTTAAATCCTAAATTTTTTTATATCCCCACTCTTTAATAATTTTAATTCTTCTTTATACTTTAAACACCATGGGCTTCACTTAATTTAACTCCCTCATTACATTACCCACTTTACTTTTAAGAAGACTTTAATTAACACCTAGGAGGTTTTTAGTTTACGCCCTATGTTTATTTTTGTAGGATCTTTTCTTAGGGCTTGTCAAAATTTGTCTTAGAGATGTTTTAATTTAGGTTTTGATTTGAACAGGGCGACAATTTAATTAGGGGAGTAATTTTTAAGAATTTTATCAGGCGTTAAGGTCTAGGGTCATCTAGGTTGTCTCATCATCATCATCAATGCGATGTGCCCTTCAGGACGCACTACGTGCTCCAAGGGTGCCACTCGCCTCATTTGCTTCTATTGCGCGACATGCCCTTCAAGATGCACCACGTGCTCCAAGGGTGCCACTCGTTGACTTGTATTTCTTTGCGCAACGTGCCCTTCAGGATGCACCACATGCTCCAAGGGTGCCACTCGCTGACTTGTATTTCTTTGCGCGACGTGCCCTTCAGGATGCACCACGTGCTCCAAGGGTGCCACTCGCTGACTTGACGGATTGGTAGACTTTATAACCCTTGGAGTCAACACTTCGCCAGGTGAACTTGTGGGAGACTAAGGGCTCTAAGGAATAAGGCCCCTGCCTTATTGCGCACCCCTTAGAATCATCGTGAGCGACTGTCACAGTCTACCCTCACGGCATCGTGGATCCTCTCGAACTAGGTAATCGTTAACCTACAGTTCGAGCCATGGTGGGAGTGCTAGTAGGCTGTGGCAGGGCTGTTGTCCACACCTCTCCCTGAATCTCTCTCGAACTCATGTGTGGCCCCTTTACTCCATATGTGAGTCTGGTCGGTAAGCTATCGTTAGCCTGCATCATCAACCACCATGTCAGATCACGTCAAACACACATCATAAAATCAATAGCATATCATCAAAACAAAACAATATCACCGTAAATGAAACGACCCAAATAGCCCACTCCCTGACTCAATCCAGAGTCCAAGGGAGTTCCACCGATGCCTCTACCTCCTCAAGGTCCGGAACCCTGCACACTCAATGAAACTGAGTCAGCAACACCTGTCTACATCAGCGTAGTAAAAACATCCTGTCAAATAACTTAACACATCATAATGAAGGAAAAAGTTTTATCATCATAAAGATCCAGATCACTTGCGAACAAGTGTCCTCAAAGAATAAGTTTGGTAAGTGCGCCAGAGCGGGATGTTACATACACCCCCTCTTGGTCTAAACTTCGTCATGAAATTTCTCTGTATCAATGTCAAAATAAATGTACCATAATATCATAAATACCACAGTATCATAAGTCTATCTATCAAACAAAAATGGAAACTGCTGGCGCATATCATATGCGTCCTCCCAGGTCGCCGAGTGCAGACTATAACTGTCCCACTGGACCTTGACCCGATCTACTATTCGATGTTGTAACTGTTGAACACGATGATCTAAAATGCGGACCGGCTCAGCCGTGAGCGCTCCCTCGTTCGACACCTGCAAGGAACTCATGTCATTCACGTGTGTAGGATCACTAACATAATGTCTCAAAACAGATACATGAAAAACATCGTGCATACGCCTCAAAGAATCAGGCAAGGCTAGTCAATAGGCCATGGGCCCCTTTCTCTCCACAATCTCGAAAGGTCCCACGAACCTAGGAGAGAGTTTATCTCCCTTTCCAAACTTGATTGAACTCTTATGCGGTTTTACCTGCAAGAAGACTCGATCGCCGACCTCGTAACTACGGTTGACTCGGTGCACATCGGCATAACTCTTTTGTCGATCCCGCGCTTCTTTTATCCTTTGTCTTATGGTTTGTATCTGTTCTTCCATTTCTTGGATCACTTCCGGTCCCACCAGGACCCTATCCTCAAGTCGATCAAAACTCAAGGGTGTCCGACACGGTCGCCCATAAAGAAACTCAAAAGGCGCCATCTTAATGGTGCTCTGGTAACTGTTGTTATAAGCGAACTCTACGAGAGGCAAAAATTCCTCCCACAGCTTTTGTTGGTCCATCACGTACATGCGCAACATGTCTTCCAAGGTTTGGTCCGTACGTTCTGTCTGTCCGTCAGTCTCTGGGTGATACGCAGTACTAAAGTTTAGTTGAGTTCCCAAGGCCTCCTGGAAACTTGTCCAAAATCGTCCAGTAAACACCGATCCTCGATTGGATATAATCTTCTTAGGCACGCCATGCAGCCTCACAATCTCACTGATGAAAACTCTCACTATGTCAGGTTCCTGATACATCGTATGCACCGGAATAAAGTGAGCACTCTTTGTCAGAGTGTCAACTACTACAAAAATCGAGTCGTTTCTCCTTGCCGTCAGTGGAAATCCAACAATAAAATCCATCGAAATGACTTCCCATTTCGATTCCGGAATGGCATATGGTTGTAGTAATCCTGCTAGGTGTCTATGTTCAGCCTTTACCTGCTGACACTCGAGACATCTAGCCACAAATTTTACTATGTCGGCCTTCATTCCTTTCCAGAAGAACAAGGGCTTAAGGTCTGCCCTCATCTTCGTAACCCCCGGGTGAGCCATGTAAACTGCTCTATGAGCCTCGCTCAGGATCAACATCCTCAACTCATCGTTTGGCGGTACATAAATCCGACCTCTAAATATAAATAACCCATCGCTGTCAAAGGTAAATCCCTCATATCGTGGTACCATCATAGTGTTTTGTCCGAAAAAATCTTCGACTTCTTTGTACCAGTCATCGTCATGCTGTAAAGAGAGAATCTTCTCACGTAGATTCATCTGAAGAGGCAACACCGAAAAGATGCATGGCCTCTGACTCAAAGCATCCGCCACTCGGTTCACGGTTCCCTTTATGTAAGTAATCTCAAAGTCGTACTCACTAATCAATTCCGACCAACGTCGTTGTCACGCGTTCAAGTCGTTTTGCGTAAAAATGTGTTGTAATCCACAATGATCAGTCCTTAATTCAAATTTCCATCCAACCAGGTAGTGTCTCCATACCTTTAAGGAATATACTATGAATAATAACTCCAAATCATGCGTTGCGTAGTTTTCCTCATGCCTTCTTAGTTTCCTCGAAATGTAAGCAATCACTCGTCCGTCTTGCATCAAGACTCCACCTAAACCTTCTTTGAATGCGTCAGTGCATACCAAGAAGTCTACATCCATGTCAGGGACCTTTAGTATCGACACTGTTGTCAACAACTCCTTAAGCCTCCTAAATGCTTCCACGTATTTCGCTGTCCACACAAACTTCTTTTTTTTCTTCTGCAACTCCGTGATCGGACCTGCTATCTTCAAAAATACCTCGACAAACCGTCGATAGTATCCCACTAAACCCATAAAACTACGCACTTCTATGACATTCGTTGGCGCAAGACATTCCATAATAGCCTCAACCTTGGCTGGATCCACTGCGATACCTTCGCTGGAGATGACATGCCCTAAGTAGTGAATCCTCGATTGATAAAAAGAGCATTTGGACAGCTTCCCATATAATCTGTGCTCTCGCAAACACTGTAGTACCAAGCGCAAGTGCTCGTCATGCTCCTCCATCGTCCGAGAGTAGATCAAAATATCGTCAATGAATACTTGGATGAACTTGTCCAAGTACTCGCGGAACACCCCATTCATCAAGCTCATAAATACCCCTGGGGCGTTTGTCAGTCCAAATGGTAAAACAGTAAATTCATAATGTCCAAATCTTGTCTTAAAGGAAGACTTAGGGACGTCATCCTCCTTGATCCGTAACTGGTGATACCCTGATCGCAAATCGATCTTAGAGAACACCGTCGCCCCCTTCATTTGATCAAACAGATCGTCAATTCTTGGTAAGGGGTACTGATTCTTGATCGTAGCCTTGTTCAGTTGACGATAGTCAATGCAAAGCCTCCACGATCTTTCCTTCTTCCGAATGAAAATAACTGGTGCACCCCACGGTGACACACTAGGACGTATCAATCCCAGGTCCAACAACTCCTTCAGTTGCATTTTTAACTCTTGCAACTCCAGGGTCGACATCCGATAAGGCGTTCTCTCTATTGGTTCAGTCCCCGGTTTCAGGTCTATAGTAAACTCCAATTCTCTTTCAGGCGGCATCCCAGGCAACTCCCTTGGAAATACATCCGCAAAATCCTTCACCACCGAAAGGTGTTCTAGACCTCCTGCTACTCCCTTTTTGTTTAGCGCAAGGATCGCATAAAGTTTGCACCCCTTGCGCATACTCTTCCATAACTGTAAGGAAGAGACGAACCTCAGGGATACTCCCTGGTTCCGTCCTACTATCACACGTCTCTGTCCTTCATCATCGACTAAGCTCAACCATTTCATCTTACAGTTGAGTATCGCCTCATGTGATTCCAACCAATCCATGCCGATTACGATGTCATAAGACCCTAAGATCGTGACGAACAAGTTGACCCTCGCAACAAACTCTCCCAGGTTAAGGGAATATCCCGTAACCTTTCCTCCAACTTTTTGTTTGGCTCCTGAAACCATCTCTACGAAGCTAAACTCGTCCTGTTTGACTACCTTGACCTTAATCCTTTTTAGCGCTGGAACAGAAATGAAACTCTCAGTAGCTCCTGGGTCTATCAAAATACTAAGGGTCTGGTCAGCGATAGTACCTGTCGTCTCGAGAACTGTAGCCTAGTGCTCTGCCTGGCGGTTATTCACCGCTGCATGAATCTGATGGGCCTTGCCCATATCTCCCATTGTAGTAGGTCCGGCTGATCCGAACGCCCTGGTCCTCTCCACAAGACAGTCGCACTGGTAGTGTGGCTCCCCACATGTCCAACACCCCTTCTTCGACCCATTAGTCCTGGTACCCGAAGTAGAAGATGACTGCCCACTGGCCTGAAACCCTGGTCTGTTCTGCTAAACAGGCCTAAACTGCTGCTGTTGTGGGCGACGTTGCTGCTGCTTCTGTGGTCCTCGGTAAGGGGTCCACTACTGAGGCGGCGGTCATCGAGGTGTAGTGAACGCGGATCCCCTCTGGAAACCATGATACCCCGGCGTGTGTCTCGTTGCTGTCTGCTGCTGCGGCATACCAGATGAACCTTGCCCTACTGGTCTCGATGGAGTCCTGGTTTGACCCCCGCTAATAAGCTCCTCCTCTTCTATGAGGGCCTTTTGGACAACATCGTGCAAGGTTTGAGGCATCAGAATCCTAACCTTTGCACGCAAGTTGCCGTTAAGGCCAAACACAAACCTGTTGACCTTGATCTTCTCTGTGTTCAGATGTGGAGCATACCAGAGCAGCTCCATAAAACGTGCCTCGTACTCGGGCACTGTACGACCTCCCTGTCGTAAAGCGTTGAACTCATTGATCTGACGCTCAATGAATTCCTCTGAAAGATACCTCTCTCGGAACCGTTCCTCGAATAGTTCCCATGACACGTCTTCGATGGCCATGTTCAGCTGCGGTAGGAGCGTCTTCCACCATAGAAGAGCGCTCCCCTTTAGTTGAAAGACCGCCATGAAGACCTTCATGTTGGAGGGATAATCGCGAAGTGTGAAGCACATCGCCATATTCTCCAACCATGCCTCAGTGGCTGCGCCATCCGGGGAACCAAAGAACTCGGGAAATTTCACCTTCTCGAGTTCACGATGAATGCTACCAGTAACGGTCGGTGCGCGTGGCAGAACCTTAGTAGGTGCCGACACCCTAGCCTCATCTCTATCCAATCTGCTGATCAGCACCTCGGACATGCGCTGGAAGGATCTCATCATCCCCACAACATCGGCAACTGCGATCTGCTCCTGTCCAAGGACCTGCTCGCCTCCTTGGGGGTTAGACCCCTCAGGCGTGGATTCTACTGGAGGCGTCTCGCCTCCTCCCCTAGCACCCCGTCGTCTGCCTCCGCGGCGTCCTCTAACCATGATTACTTGCACACACACAATCAACTCAATCAGCAATAGAATAATCAAACATAATCATGTCAACGGAAGCCGTAGCGAATCCCAAGTCGTGGGTCGAACCCGCTCTGATACCATATGTAACGATCCTCCCTCGTTAAGACAACAACTCTGATAACAGGTGCAATTTTTTTTTGTGTTTAAGGTGTGTGCGCACGTGTATAAGTAACAACACACTTGACTCTACGTCGCTACTCGATGACCAACAAGACGCAACCATGACAAAGTAAAACTGACCACCCGCCCGTCCTACCCTGCAAGGTTAGGACCTCCAAGACACATAATCAAGGCTCAAGCCCAGGTTCCCATCGATTTTAACCATTTAAGGTCTCAGGTATGGCAAATGTTCTGAGGAACATGGAGGTGTCTACATCCCACCCAACACAAGCAGACCAAGCAATTCAAGACAACCAAGTACAACCAAATCAACAAACAACCTGTAGCGAACCACCTCGTTACGAAAACCATTCTAGTATACTAACTTGGGGTAATTTATGGTACGTAATTCTAGGTTATTGCACCACACAGTTATTAATCAATAATTAAAATTACAATAACACTGTCATGAAACATTATCCATCTATCATTTATGTCACCATCCAGACCATGATTCTATAATTACAATACTTCTAAATTGCTACAATCCCAAAATTTCAATGACTTTCCAAGATAAAAACATTTCAAATAAGCCTGAGAAGCTCTCCATTCGAGGTCATCTATGATCCTAGGTTCCAATAATGATGCAACAACATCCAATTCCAAGTATCTCATATTTGAACTTAACAACATAACTTCATACCTAGAATAACATTCTATTTCTAAGTAACAATCATAGTTGAAATTGCAATTAACATCATATTTCGAGGGGCAATATATAATGATGCAATCTCTAAAATGACAAGGGACAAGATTTGAAAATGAACCATAACAATATTAAAATGACAATACTTATCAATAGCCATAATCAAAAGGTCAACATATAGAATTAACATCAATTACATATTCCAAGTAACCTCATATCGAAATTAACAATATACATCATAAATTAAAATGGCAATCTAATTAAATAAAAGTTAAATGACGGAAGTGAAAAAGGCATTATTGAATATGAAAAAATATCAATGTCTCAATTCACAATAATTAAAGATAGTAATTAATTAAAGAGGTCACTATAGGGGATCAGCATCATGATTATAGGAATCGTCAATTGAAAATACAATTTACCCCATAATTTGAAAAATTGGCAATCTATAAAATACTAAAATTTAACATGACGATAATTAGAAAGGGCAATAATTGAAGTGACAATATAACCTCCTAAAAATGGCATCATATTTAAAGGTCACATCATATTGGGAAGTATCAACATGTTCTCATATTTAAGATAACATCATAGTTAAAGGTATCGTCATATTCAAAAGTTACAATATAATCTCCTATTTAAAACCACGTTTCATTTAAAGGTATCATCATAATTGGAATTATCTCAATGACCTCACTTTTAAAAAGAACATCATATCCCAAATGGCAGTAAATCAATAGCATATCTAAAATGACACTTTTAGGAATTTTCAGAAATGACTAAAATAACGAGGTTAAGGAAAGCAATAAAAGTAACAACTAATAACATGTTAGTATATAAAAGAGCTTCTCATATAGCCATTGGTAATAAGATATTCGATGGTTTACCCTGAGAAGCTGAAATCAATGGATTACCTTTTAATTTGGATAGTAAAGAAAGTCAACAATGAAATAAAGGACACAACAAACGGGGCTCATTTATCACATTACTAAAACTGAGGGTATGTGCTGGCAGACTAACTGTAAAATTTGAAAGCATGCGCTTGAGCAATTTATGAAGGTATGCGTTGGCAGGCTAACTGGGCGGTCAATAGTTATTGAGAGATGGAAATAAACATCCATTAACAATCTAAAATGGGAAAAAGGCTATGCGATCATCAACCATCGAATGACAGACAAATTTCGTTGAAATCCACGCGTGAAACCTATATACAGAATCCTGCTAGTTCGTTCTATTTTTAATTACTTCAACTGCAGTGAATAATTACTATTATCTCGAAGCGACGTCTGGCCATACACAATATGGAAATGGATTGTTGGCCACGAATCTCTGAATATTTAATTAAGAAATCAAGTCTTTCCATCTCCCGCAAGGTAAATGACCACCGCGAAGATACACTGGCAAGATTTCAGGAACAAATCGATTTGCACTGCGAGTCAGGCCCATGATAAGGATGACCGTTTTCAGGCAGACGCAGACACAGGATTAACATGAAATGTAATGGGTCTAGGATTTCAGGCAGACATTCAGATTTGAATTTAGATTGTATTCCCCATTGACACGCAGACTATACTTAAACACCCAATAACCCGTAAACAATACGCCCAGGTCTACAGTGGCAAAACGCCCACTATCGGTTTGCAAAACACAAAAGGTAATGGTGGAAAAATGCCAAAAATCAATTGCAAACGCATAATGATGCCAGTGGCAGCACGCCTAATCTACTGTAGCCAAAAAAGGCCAGGAGCAGGGAAAAAAACATGCCAATAAACGGATGCCAACACAGTGGTAAAATGCCACTAATACAATATGCAAAGGCGCCCCATAACCAGTGGAAAAAACGCCCCAAAAATAATGTATAATGCAGCTCATCACTGTCCTACTATACAGTGGCAAAAACGACAAAAAAAAAGAAAAACACTCAGCTCATTACCATTTAAAACGCAGACCTCAACGCCCCAACGCAGTGCCAGAAGATAACGATTTGACAGAAGATAAATTGAAATGCCAGTTTAAATTGATTTGCCAGAAGATAAACAATTGCCAGAGGTACAAATGAATTAATGGAGGTATTCCAGAGATAAACAATTCTTTTTCAGTGACCATTAATAAAGACGAAATGCCAGAAACAAGTTAACACTAACCATTTCTAAACAAGTTTGCCAAAAATTAAAATCATACCGTTGCCACTCGCCCGCTTCGGAAGACGTCCCGCGCTCCGTGCCGCGTTTTCTCTCCTTTCCGCTCCCGCTCGCCGACCATAGAGGACTCACCGGTACCTCCCAGCCAAACGCTAGGGGTACTCTACTTCCCCCTTAGTCCCCCGAGCAGCAAAGGGGCCACACAAGAACCAGAGATAACACTAGCTTCTTAGCTCGCCTTCACAGCTGAGCTACCACTCCAACACAGCTGAGATAAACCCAAATCCTCACAAGAAATCCGTCAAACCACGATTCGGCAGCGTAACGTTACGCTAACCATTCATCCCCTTCTTCCTTCTTTTCCCCTTCTTTTATAGAAAAAAAAGAGACCCACCTACTTTCCTAATTTTTTATTAAATTAATTTTTAATGACAACCCTCTAAACATTCTCCGCCGTCCAAGTGTCCCTCATCCCCCATGTTTCTCCAATTTAATTTTCTTTAATTTAAAAAGAAGACTCATTTCCCTCACTCCCCCTAAAGTCGCTCCTAAAATCACTCCTAGGGTTCCTAGATCCCCTCTCATGCTTTTAATAACATTCCTAAAATGAAGTTTCTAAATTTTAGTAACTCTTTAAATGTTGATTTCTTTTTGCTTTTTACCCTATGTCTCCTACTTTCCATTATTAAGTTTTCTTTATTACAAGTTTCCTCATTTCTAATTTTTTTATTCCTCTCTTTTATTTTTTATTTTATTTTTATTTTTTATTTATATTTTTATTTTTTGGTAAACCCAACATGA